>JAQBSW010004635.1:0-66723 GCA_029291075.1 Eudiplozoon nipponicum
ATGTAGCGAACTTCCACGTATTGCTTGTTTTAATTATGCTGTATTGCTTTTAGTTGCAATTTTCGATCAAACTTTTTTTCAAACATTAAACTGGTTTAAAAATAACTTCCAATCAAGTAATATAATAAATATAGTGGTATAATAAATGTACCGGTTATTCTTATTGTCAACAGGTGTGATATCTTTCACATTAAAAAATTCATGCCACCTTCCACGAATGAAATTTAATATAGCGTCTAAGAGACCTTTTAAAAAACTAAGTATTTTCCATAATTTTTCTGATTTCATAAATTTCAATCCCTTTCGATGTAATAAAGTGTTCACCTAATTCATAATTGGCCTTGATCACTGTTCTTTTATTTTTCCGCGGATCGAAAACAGAATTCCTTCTTGTTACTCCACGTCTTGTTTCTGCACACTTCATTGCTACTGTCATTTGAATAAAAACTCACTGAAACGATTCATTAAACCAAGTCTGCGGGCTTGAAATAAACACCAATCTTTCTGCATATAACAAGTCGTCCAACAACATAGCAAAACTAAGTGTAAATGACGGGCGTTTTTGCTACTTTGTTCGACAACTGGTTAAATGCGATGGGATTTGTGTTCAGTTCAAGCTCTTTAACTTTATTTAAAGAATTTTTACCAACCCTCGCGTAATCCGTGATTTTTTAATTCTATTATTGCTGAAAAAATATTCCTATCAGATTCTCAAATTTCTTACTATGTGAACTAGTTCGAAAACAATATAATTTTTGTCCTTCGAATTTAAAACGTAATTTCTGCAAAAAATGATGCATTGCGTTTACGTTCACACTTTCTTGAGGTATAATATTGTTTCATTATGGTTCTTTTTTCATTAGCGTGTTTTTGTTTTGATCAATTGTTTTATACTATGTTATCCATTTTGTTTGAAATCGTTTTTGTTGCGCAGTGATATCATGGCATATATATTGAATACGATCGGGAATTTTGAATAGAACACCTACGAGAGTTTATTAATGTTTTCAGTTTAATTATTGTCAGATTCAAACTCATTTTCTAGACATATTCGTTAAGTGCCAATGCTATTTATTTTAATTAGCTGCTTATTTGAATTTGTCTGTACAAGTTATTTCATTTAAACTGTTGGAAGACTTTTGATGGATTATATATATGGAAGATTTTTCTGTGCTAATGGAGTGAGAATAGTGAATACGAATGCTCTGAGCTTTTTTAGTACATGTGCATAATTTTTGGTTTCTTCTATGTTTATTTTTATCTAGCTCCCACGTACAATATTCCTTGCTTTGCATTTCTATTTGCTAAAATACAAATAAATACGCATAAAATCAAAGCTTCTGATCAGAAAATAAAGTTTTGTTTGAGTTCCCTATGTGGAAGGTTAATACATTTTATGACCCTATTATTCATTTAACTAACCCTAGAAATGATTCACGAAAGTACACAAAAGAAATGAAAACAACTATCGTTAAACACGCTTATTCCTTTTTTTCAAGGCCTCGTAGTGACTGCAACTTTAAAAATGAAATTTTTCTTCACAAATTCATGCTTAAAATGCTTTTAAAGAGAAAACCATACCAAAAAATTATTACTGATTATAACTGTGTCGATGATGAATTCTGTATAAATACGGTAGTTTCGCAGAAAAGTACAAAATTTCAACTTATTTCTGATAAAGACTTTCTATTTTATATTTCGTGTAAAAGATTATTTGAATAAATTTACAGATGAAAACAATAGGATAATATATATATATATATATATATATATATATATATATGTAATTTGAATTGAGAAATAAATTATCTATTGAAACATATAGAATTCAACTCTACTGTAATAGCTACTTTAAACTTTGTTGTATATGCATTCTGTATAATAAATTTATGATTCAATACGAGATTTATTTCTCAATTCAAATAATAAATGCATAAAAATGGTCTAACTAAAATAAAAACGTTTGTATCTCTCTACTGGTAGTTTATAATAGTCCTAAACCAACATTTACTTACGCAATTGAGGATGATGAACTGGAATTATCTTTGGTTTATATTTCTTAAATGGAGCTAAATTTATTTCTAAACCCTTAGTAAAATTAACCAAGCAATTTTTTCTGATTGTTTCTAAAATTTTACTTGGAAAATTTTATTTCTCTTGATTTCATATAAAATTCAATGTTAAGGTGACTTTTAATGGTACTTTATATCTGTGCCAAAATAACTCTGATTTTTAAACAAAATTTACGACTCCGCTCTTTTAGATACCTCAGCAGGTGTAAATTATATCTTGAATTTGAAACATTTTTACAGTTAATTGACTGATCTTTTTTGGCTTTTTTGCAATCCGTTACTTTGGATACAATCATATTTCCATTTTGCCTTATAAAAATTTAGACTACAATCGCATAAAGATCACCGCATAATGCTTCCTTAAAAGGTAAGCGGAGTGTTTACTACATTATTTCCCGGTGAGTAGATTTTTCACCCATCCATCTCTAGTCACAGTCAATAGATGCTTTTCATCTGCTTTGCATTGTTAACCAATTTCATCTGCGCAACTGCGAATTTTAATCGCAAGGTATGTGTCACGTCTATTGGAAATAATTAATTATTGGCTGCCGTTTGAATTTCTTTTTGGTATGAATGCAGTCAGACGAAATGCATACCGCATTATGACCAGCTATTGATAATTTTAAGAGCTTATCGAACTTTTTGGCTAGTGGAGTAGCCGGTTAACTTCAAAACACCCCATTAATGAGGAGATTCTATTGCGTCTCCTAAAATAAATGTTAAAAGAAGTATTTCTTTCAAAGTAACCGGTCATTTATTTTAGAAATATCATTATTTCAGTATGTAGAAATATTTCTGAAATATTATTTACAGTTGCATGCTGTCTTTTCTCTCCACGTAAGCAAAGCAACTTTTCAACAAATAAACTACGATAACTTTGATTACACATATACATTCAAACAAGGAAAGTTTTAGCTTTATATATTTATCATTTTACTTATTTCTCTAGTTCAAAAACTTTTGCGGTTAAATATTTTAATTTTTCCGAAGTTGTCTTATGTTTATATAATACATTATAAAAAGATCAAGAGAGCAGAGAACAGACCATTTGACACACAAATCTAATTTTTTAAATATAATAAACTACAAAAATAATATATGCGTATATACATATAAATTGTGTGTGTGGGGAGGGGGATGTGCGGGAGAGAATATTAAAGAGGGCGGTTATAATGATTTATTTCAACGTATATATTTGGTCAATTAGCCAATTTTTTTTAAAAATGGCAAGTATTTTAAGAAAATCTATAAGACAATATAATTCAGTTTATAACTAAATAGATTATGTGATTTAATCTTATCATTTTACTAGAATTAAAAATATAAGACAGATAATCAATATCATATTTCCAACGAACTTGTCCGATGACTCTAAATATCGAATGGTAATGAATAGAAATTGCATGAATTAAATTGCTAAATTTAAAAAAAAGCGAAGTATGAATCTTAAAATAATTAAGCAAAATACGATCAGAAAAATCGGTGTATTGTGAGTTACCTATACCCATTAGGGATTTATTATTTTGATTTTTTGCTTGTAATAAATATTAAAATGTTAAAATTATTTTTTATACGAATTTTGTTATAATATTTTTTAAATATGTACGTTAAATTTTTGTTTTATAGAAAAATGATGTGTTGTGATAAATTTACGAAATATTATATTTGTAATTATTTATTTTGTAATAAATCAGAAATATGCTAAATCATTTAAATAAAATTTCTGCAGATTTAATACTTTGACTTGACCATAAACGCGCCAAAAATACGATTGTTTCCAATGTAATATTTTTCTATCAATTCTGTTAAAATTCATACTTATACACATGCATGCATACATATTTACGCTCAAGCACAAGTGCACGCATTCATCGATAAATAGATACACGTACACATGTATTCATCTACATTAATTTATACGAGCATAAGTACATACATTCATGCATAGATGCATTAATTCATACCTAAATAAAGATATACTGTCATACATTATTGCATACGAAAAAATACTTCTATATATATATATATATATATATAATGTCCATTGCCTTTCAATATGACACAGTATATTTCTAATTAGGAAGAAAAATCACATTGATATCAAAGTGGATAAAGGCCATTTATTTCGTGAATACTAATCATCGCTCTACAATCACACATTTATATATTTTCAATTGATTTTCAATTTATTCAATTTCAATTGATTATGCTAGTGGTAACAAATCTGACTCGCTTTTAAAAACCCAGAATGTATATAAATGAATGATTGTAGAGCGATGATTAGTATTCACGAAATAAATGGCCTTTATCCACTTTGTTATTAATGTGTTTTTCATACTAATTATATATATATATATATATATATATGTATACGCAACTATATAAATGAATTTATACATTTATGCGTGCATACATACGTGCATGCACAAATACATTCATGAATCCATGCAAACATTCATAGACACATGCATATATACATACATATAAATACATTCATAAATATATCCATACATAGAGAAATGCATAAATGCATACATAAATACGCAAATAAATAATTATATGATGCAGGCACACACACACACACATATATATATATATATATATATATATATATATACATGAATCCATATTCACATATACACCTACCATTGCAAGTAGGAGCGTACGCAAACTCATAATTTAAAGCGCAATTAAATAAACGAAAAGAAATCCAACATAAATACATTTTCTGATGTAACGTGTCATATGACCCAATAAATTTCGCACATCCAGTAGTACAATTTGCGTATTACTGGAGATTCGTGATTTGGTAATGAAGGGTTCTGCCTCCATTCGACTTTATCTTTGCTTAATATGAAACTTATAAATGCGTACGCGCACATATTATTTCATCAGAGGCAAAACTGTGTTTGACACCATAAACTTGTCGTTTCATTTTTAATTATTTTTCTACTTAATACTAGTAAGATTTGTCTTGTCACTGAAAAATACACACAAAAAATTTGAAATCGGTTTGTAGAGATCAGTCGAGTTATCCTAATATATTTTTTTAATTTTTGCCTTGAATGTAAACAAACTTTAGCCACAGAATGAAAAAATGAGCTTCTGCAACTGCTTAATTTTATTTAATAAGCATGAACGTATTTCGTATTTTTCGGTTGACTGAATGGCCAATATTTGGAAATTCTGATGACCTCATTTTGATTAGGTTTGATAATGTGTTTAATAAAATATTGTTTGGCGAGACAGGACGTTACGTAATTATCTCATATTTAATTCGTCTAAAAAGTTTGCTTCGCTTCTCGTCCACAGTTTGCGTTGTGAATTTCCCTTACTTATTTCCCAGTACCAGCGTCAACCTAACGCTTATTGAACCAAATATAGACCATTAGTTAATCAAGTCATGGAAGCAAAGCAGCACTGTACGACAAATCAATTATACAGTGAAATACCACTTTATGCTGTATAATTTACCGGTAGGCATGTTGCGAGTAATGCTGAGGAGAAAAAAATAACCCAAACCAGGCATAAGAACAATGAACACATGCACAGACAAATACGCAATTTACCGTGATAGGCTAGTCTGCTAATGAGGAATTCTGGACGCGTGTACTAGAATGTGCAAGCCTATACATTTGTCATCCCTACTACTACAGCATTGTGCAATTTCTGACAATATTTTATTTAAAATTTAACTTAAGTTTTATAACTTCCAATAAACAACAGTGCTGTGCACACTATGTAGCAAATCCGTCATTGGGCGTAGTATCTGACGCGTTGGTATTATCTTAACACGACGTGAAATTTACTTAAGAGTATAGAATCACTTGTTATACATAATGAATAGTTAATCATAAATGCAACTCTCACACTTAGTTATCGCGCATAAATTGTACTTTATCGGTCTTTATTTTTTGTTTTAGTTTTATAATTAAAAATAGTTGTCTAATTTGATCCCCTCTTTAATTAATTCAAGTTTAGGTTTGGAGCAAAAGCGAACCAGCTTTAATGTAACTATTAGAAAAACTACAACGGTGCTTATCCAAGCATGCCAACTTAATTTAAATGATATTTTTCTCAATACGTGTGCTTTATTTTATAAACTAATCCACACCTATCGTCTTCCGATGCTTAACTAATAAACGTTTATTGCAGCTTTATAATTCGCATAAAATTATTTCATTTTATTTTTACGAAAAAGCTTTCATTTCGCTTACCTTAATTTTTAGCTGAAGGAACTTTCTCACCAATCAACAAGAGGGCCATTTATTTAAACATTAATTGCCTGTATACCAAGTCAATTAACACTAATGCTGGTGTCATTTTCAATTTGGACTCGCTGTTTTAAGTCTACATTAATTAGACATAAGACAGATTATGGTCTATATTAAAAATTGTGAAATTTATGTTTTTTATCCCTAGCCCTGCCTTTACTTGATAATATTTCTGAAATTTCCATAAATTTGGCCCCATTTATTAGAAATGTTTAAGAGCCTCATGATTGGTTAACAGGCATAACTTAGCTTAAATAATGCTGTGGCTGATATAAAATTGGCCAGTATTATTCTAAGTCAGTCTTGTTCTTTTTCTTTACAACATTGGTTATTCCTATTCAACTTTTCGAACTAATTTTGTATTATTTTGTCTTAAGGTGAACAGAAATTACAAATAAAATAGCCAATAAAAAGTATTCGTCTCAGGAGAAGAAAATTATTAAACAGGAACTATTAATTTGGAAGTTAACTTTCATTTGTTTACAAGTTGTTACCTTTTGCAATGATTTCAACTTGAATTGGATTTTTGAATTAATTAATTGCAGGACGTTTAGTCTAGATTTTTATATTCATTTTGATTTAAATTTAAAACACTAACGCCGCAATGCGTGTTCATTTATTGAAATTTTGATGAATACCTAGAATGGGCAAGATTGGACTGGTGTAAAAAAGAACATGTGTGTTACGCTGGAGAAAATCTTCTGAAACTAATTATGGTAGTATAGTATTTAAAGTTTTGCTAGTCAATAATTGGGGTATGGATAACAGAAATCAGTAACATTTTTTACGCAAAATGCATGTATCTCTTGTAACATAGGTAAGCTTGAACGTTGCGTACGTTTACACATAAAAACGCAACCCAATTAAAGAATAACTGGTTTGCAAATGTGTATTTGTATTTATATATCTACATTTAAGTATTTCCGTAACTGGTTTTGAATGTGCTTTTTTGTATTCTTTTAAAAAATATAAATATATGCTTTATTTGTAAATAATTACCTTATAATTGTACCTTATTATTGTGGAGCAGATTTTCTTATTTATTTGAATAGTATTCATTTTCGATTAATTATACTAATATATTTTATTTTGATAAATGATCTTTATTAGTTTAAACTTTCTACAATTTTGACAGCTATTATTTCTTTTATTGTTATTTGAAAATACCAATAAAAATTGTTCGCTTGTATTTGTTATGTTAAACAAATTTTACTGAGCAAAATGTATCCATGCGTACAATTCTGCCTTTTAAAATTTTATAATTGAAATAAAAACATGGCTTTTAATTAAAGGTTCTACTTTTCTATAATTAAATGTACAAATATCGCTACTAAAGTTAGCTCCTTAAAAGTGTTAAGAACTCGTGTTTTCTTCGTAAAATATTTTAATTAAATTGAGCAACGTCAAACCAACCACTTGCAGTAAAACTTACAATGCAGATCATGACAATTACAGGTTAACATGGGAATGCTTTGACCATCCCATACCGATTATTTGCCATATATATTGTAGAAATAGAATTCATAGTACTCTTTACTTGTGCTAAAATAAATCTAAATTGCATCAGATACAAGAACCGCTTCTTTCTCATTTTCTTCTCAAGATACTACAATCGAACATCTATTAATATATAAATAGAAAGGCAAAATAAGATAGAAATGTGTGAACATGGAGGGAGTGTTAAAAAAAGGAAACCAATGAATTGCGTGCGTCACCTCCAGTTCAAACTCAATGCATGAACATGCTCCTTCGGTTTGCATAAATACCGTGTGAGGTTTCAACGTTGTGTTGCGCAGTTGTAGACGTGTATTCACCATTCGATTTGAAACAGGCGTTTAAGTTTCAATCTTCTCTTATTCGAGTAATTAACCGCCTAGTCGATTAGTGTTTCGTCAAACGCCATTTCATAGATTCTAATATAAAATTTACAAAACAATTTGAATTTCAAAGCATATTTTTCTTTTTTTCACATATAATCTTGACTATTGTACTGAACTAACTTTAATTGATATGCGGCATGTCTGATTTAGAAATTAAAATTTTTTTTAAAAACACGTAAATTATTTGGCGAATTAAATCATGAAATATTTAAGTGCACGCTTAAGAGCGATTTCGAAACACTATTCTGCATTTAACTATTAAGAGTATTTTAAAATTTATGCCTTCTCTGATTGGAGTCACTTTTGTCTCTATAAAAGAGAACTGTTATTAATCACCCTAAATCAAAATAAAGCTTGTTATTCACATTCGACTTTGAGCATTGACTTCGTCACCTGGGAAGTAATTTTGACTAAAGTTCAACTAAATATAAATCTGCAGAGACTTAAACTCGAGCATGGATGTCAGATTGCAAGCATGTGTGGGCCAAATATTGATAGACTAAAACGTGGCACTTCCATACAATATACCGCCGATAATAGAATTCGGCACTAATTTAATAATTTCCTGCTCATTTCGAGTTATTCTTAGCGGAGGTTCGCCAACTTTGATTACACAGGCGATATTATCTAATTATTCGACAATCTGAAAACTGGTCAGGCATCCTTGTGTAGATAATCAAACGTTATTCTTCCTTACAGTATGAAATACACGCCTTCGAAACTTAAGGTACTGCTGCAAGATAACCCATCACTCATTATAACTCTGCGGCTTTAAAACTATTTTTTAGAAATATTCGGTGTTGTATGCATAATTCTAGAAATGCGAGACGTCAAATTGACTTGGCTATCAAAAAGGTGTAATAGTCTAATTAAGCGAAAGCTAATCATTGTCAGCGTTAATTTCGCAGATTATTTTATTATATATATATATATATATATATATATATATATTATTGAACTAAAGTTTGATTATGAAAAATAATTGTCTATTGAGTATAGTTCGGAAAAATTGAAAATGTGAATCAAGTTTCTCATACAGCATTTTCTACGAACCCTGTTAATTTTTTTACCGCTTATAAATTTGACAAATTAAAGCAAACAAAAATGACTGTTCAACAAATATGACTTAATTTACGAAGATGAATACATTCATTAATTTAGCATTTTGAGCATCAGTAAACATGATTGTTAATCTGAAAATAGTATACATAAAAAATACGTCCCTAAAATTGACCGTGTAATATATTTGTAAATGATTGTATGTTTCTAGTAAACTTTAGACATGGCATTAGGTAGCACCATTCAATCTATCAAGTAGACCGGTATCATCCTCATTAAGGAATTATCAAGTGCTGGCGGATTTTCCTATACGCAGACTCCAACTAGTGCATATTTGCCTGAAACCTTGAAAGTTTTCTAGCGCAGAAATTCAGGATGCGCATTTCATGCAATACATATATATATATATATATATATATATATATATCTCTCTATATATATACATAACATATTTCTCGATCAGAAAAATTTAAATTGGAAGAGTTAGAAGGAGAGAGCGAGAATACAATCAATGATGGTACTGTTCCCTACATAATGTATGTTGTATAATATATTTTGTCTTAGGATTTCTCATTATCTTTGAACAGAGTTGAGATTAAATTGATTGATTCCTATACAAACCAATAATAATACGGCATTATGAAACTACCATGAGTCTAATGATTTAATAGCAAACTCTTTCAAATCAGGATAGTTCAAACTGATTTGAATTAGGACTAAATTTTCGAAGGTTCAAAATATCGGAATATGAACACTTAGCTTTTAGATTACATAATGTAGATTTTTTCAATGAGCAATGATGCACAAATAATACTTGGAACATTTCATCAGTATATTCAAAACTTCAGTTTAGATAGAAAGGGTATTCCAAACCCACATTAGACTTATTCAAGAAATGTGGGACTTTTTGTCGATGCAAAAAACTATACTTATGTGTATCGTAGCAGTAATTGACAAAACTTCACATAAAGTTTATAGTAACCTATCTGTATGCAATGATAAAAGCGATTTTATCAAATACAAGTATCGTTTCTTTCAGATATCTCTTCAATTATCTACAAATGAACACCCAAAACACACACACACACACACACACACACATATATATATATATATATTAAAGGGAAAAATAGAAATTTTAAACACGAAGAGAGTGTGAAATGAGAAAACAAACAATCAATTGAGTACATCACTTTCAGTTCTGGCTCCATGCCCGTATAACTTCTCAATGCTCGCATAAATCTGGCTGGAGTTTCCTCATCTATAGAACTCTGTATGCGGCTAAATTATTTCTTGTATTGCATTAACTAACTGTAGTTAATTATTGTTTAATAAAATTGCAAGACTGAAAAGATATGATGCAAAACTGCAGACACCTATTTACTGTTTGATTTGTAACAGGCGTTTATATTTTAATGTTCTTTCATGCGGTTAATTAACCGTCTGGTCCATTGTCCTACGTAAGGTGTACGACAATTTACGCATGTATATTGATAAATAACGTTTAGGGTTGACATTAATGGCTATTTCTGTTTAAATACTTGCAAACGCAAATTTGTTACCCTAAATAACTTTTGTACATTAGCTGCATTATATGTGCGTGTTAATGCTGCTTAAATCTTCTTTAGATCTCCTATAGGAATATATTTTGTACAAAATATCAAGTCGGTACATGATACCAACATTATATGTGCCTAGTCGGTACATGGTAGTAACACAATGGATCTCAAAATGGGCTTCGTTTCACCAAAGTTGAGAATTACAAATAATTCTGAACTTCTGTTAATCCCGCAGACACCAACACTCTGGCCTAGATCGACAACATTTATCAATTTTCGCTTTAATCATGACGTCATTCAGTTCAACATATAATTATTATATACTGTTTATTGCAGATAAAAAATATGTATGCCATTTTTATTAGGTATTCCGTATCTTGTAACAAGGTATTAAAAATTGGTCCAGTAGGACATACTTATGTCAGCATGAACGATAGATATAAGGACATGTATATCAGTTACGCAATAGATTATGCATATTTGTACACGTGTAATAAGGCAAAGATACAATAGCACATACAAAAAGCATTTCATTTCTACATTGAGGATATATTATGAACATCAGATTCATTTATTCACTCGATTATTAAATAATAATTCCTCGTGCTATGTTCAATGTATGTTCGTGTGCCAAACATTTTATTTCTTTGTTTTAAATAGAGGTTGCGCGTGTATTCGCTTTCGTTAGTATTTCGGTAAATCTTATTAAAAAATATTTACAGAAATCTTATTTGAACTTCAGTCAAAATATAACAATTGACTTTTCGCACGCGTCAGACAAATTGATTTAATTGTAACCTTTAAACCGATGTAACATGCATTTGATCTAATTAGATAGGGGTAGGTGCGAAACCCAAGATCATGTCCGACTAAATGATGAAAATTTTGTAAAATAAAAGTCTAATTTATGAATTAAAATAAAGTAAGTGATGTACAAAAAAGATAATTAGAAATATTACTTAACGAAATAATGAACAATTTAAGGGAACATAGGTTAATTAATATAGAATTCTTTCAATAAGCGTTCAACTCACCAGGAGCCCGAAATAAATAGAAACAATATGAGAAATTTTAAAGGATGAAATGCGGAAAGATTGTATTATCAATAAAAGTTTATTTAGTACTAAGTTTACATGTCCACTAATAAGCCAATCTTTATACAACAATTTTAATTTTTGCCGGAGCTGGCTTCAGTTTTGGATTCGTGAAATCTTCTTTAAATGCTATCAGTTAACACTTTAAGCCAAATCAAAATTAACGATTTTCCTAACGCTGTCTAATTCATGATATCAGATATTTATCTTATTTCAAAGAATTTCCTTGTTAATCTTGTCGTTGTGTTACAATTACCTCCCAGTTAAGCACGTGTCCAATCACCATTGCATGACGGGCAAGATCAAACGTGGTAACAGTTTCATACTAACATGTATTTCTGTGTTCTAATCTTCTGACCTTTATTAGCGATTTTTTCCGACATTCATGAGGATACATTATTTAAATGGGATTTCGTTTTCTCCTGACGACTCTAAAGGTTGAATTTTTTAAATTTTAAATTAATGAAACTAGCGCCCTTGGTAAGAAAATTTCTCAAACTGGCCCTTAAATTCTATTCAAAGACAATTTATTTTACTTACCTGCTAGGTGTGTAGTCGGTTAATACCATGACCATTCAATCTTGCATTAAATTATTATAGAATCTACATGAGACACTCAAAATTGTTGCCTCTATTAACTTAAGAAGGTAACCATTACATCTGGATATTTCACACAGTCCGTCTAACTCCAACTCGCACAGTTTTATTTCTGTTAAATTTAGATCTCCAGTCGTAAATAAAATTAAGATACAGATTTTTGTCCAATACAGATGATTTGACTTGAAATTTTTCGAAATGTTTTTGCCGATATTTAATTGACTTGACACACGAAAATAGTAATTCACCAGATGACACTTTTATAATGGTAAATTGAATTGCGCTTATTTGATTTGTTAATTAATAGATATATACCCTATCATCTTCTCCATGATAACAAATCACTAATATGTCATCCAAAATCTGTAGATGCCATTAGGCTTCAGTAGTGTCTTATTTAAAAGCTTATTTTTAAAATAATGCATAAATATGTATTTAATAGGAACCGACATTGATAGGCCTATTGAGACACATCTAATTTGTTTAAAAAAATTGTTTCTTAAGTGTAAAATATGTAAAGGTTATAACTAAAATTATCATCTATAAATGTGCCCAATCGTCATTTTATATTAACTATATATTGACGCGCGATTAGAAAGTAAATCTTAAAGACGATCCATGGCTTCAGGTGCTGGTAAAATGGTGTCAAGAGATGCTATACCTATACTTTCCAATGTATCACTTTCATCTAGTACACATTTATTAAAAATTTCAACAAAAGTTAGGAATTAATCATTGTATGATTTAAGAAGTTGGCATATTTTCTTTTTACCGCACATTGAAAATTATCAAATGAATGTGTTTTCTCATATGATATAAAGTAAATAGAATCTGATATAATGAAAGTAGATCACACGATCATTGCTTTTCCGGACTTTAATCTAAGTCGGAAAGTAAGATGAATCGCTTTAAAATACAACCGAAGATACGTTATAAGACGGAGCCTTATCCTCGTCTCTGTTGAATCTATTTTATCTATTGAAATTAAACCAAAACGTTATATTATGAATAAAAAAGGGGTAAAAAATAGTTAGATACGATTTCAAGCACATCTTTAACATAAATTAGGGAAAGACGCTTGCACAATGTCGAATCTGTAGGTGGCTTTACTGCAAAATTAAGAATATTATGTTAAGATTAACCCAATAATGGGCTTGTAATTTTATTACTATTTAATCATTTATTTACATTATATCCAATCATTTATCTCTTTCTTTATCTATTAATTTCTGGCTCTTTGTGAGTTGAGCGATTACAAATTGGATTTTAGATTAATTACCTCTTTTCCACTATATTTTCCGACTTATCGATGGGACATTTTTGTAGTTATCTCGTCTGATCATATCTTAATTAAGCTTCTTATTTGACCAGATATTTATAATTTTACGAATATAATTTATTTTCTTCCTCACCACTATGTCAAATGTCAATAGTAAAACAATTTGATTTGCGCGTGAATTAACATTAGTTGATTGCAGTTTCACTTTGATGGTTTAAGGTGCGAAGTAATTATATATAACTGACCACTTACAAATTATATACACGAGCATTTATACAGATACTTGACTTGGGTCTATCTAATAAAATGAAATCATGTCTAATGTAACTAGCCAGTCATATTTATAAATCGAGTGCTTTGGGTGACATTTCTTTCTTGCATAATTCGTCGGTCTAAACATTTGATTACGTACATTTACATGAGTTTTTAAGGGTGTATTTGATGCACCTGGCTCCTTCCCCTGTATAATACGATGGTAATCTCAAATAAGTCACTTTACATGACTATTATAAAAATAAAAAAACAATCGTATGTAAGGATTAAATTAAAATTCATTCACGAATTTGATTTAATTGGCTGTAAACCAGAGTTTTACACATACACACTTACGTGACGCGCACATATAAAGCGTAATGTCAGTTACCTATTTTGAGAATACCCATTCAGAAGTATTTACGAAATGATAAAATAAATATCACCCTGCTTTATTAGTTTGTACGTAGGGCTTGTTATGAATTATGGACTGATGATGGATATCGACATAAGTATCCGAAATATTTCCGAAAAACAAACCTTTCTGTGTTTGTCAAAGCACATCTCAGGTAAGCTAGTGTAATTTGTTTTGGATATGCGCCAGGTTATAAAACTTTAAATAAACGCATCAGAAGTAAAAGAGCCTACTATTGAATCTTATGAAGTATTGAACAACATTTCGGTTAGCAAGATTGATAATTCGGAGTGCTTTTCCGGGTGCCCTTTTCAATGGTAAGCTCGTTGCCTCAATATGTTTGATAATTATTATGTGCGTTAAGTTTCGTTTAAACAGCTCAAATTTTAAATACTGGTAGGTTTCTTAACCTTTGCTCACTTTCCGTTAGATAATTGCTTGTCCTTTATGTTTGTGTGTGTATGTGTCTATCAATACTAATCATTCCGTTAATTATAAACAATTGTACGTTTTCGCTCGTCTAAGTGAAATTGCAGTGAGCCAATAAAAATTACTGATGCTTCAATTGATAAGTGTGCATAAAGTGGTCGCTTGTAAGTTCGTTTTTGACTGTGAAATAATCAGTTAAATTTTAGTACATGCATGCATATTCTCATGTAAGGTAGGTTTGTGATTAATGCCACTCTTCACAATTTATAATAACAGTTTTGTACTTGCGTAGTTAAAGGAAGTGTTTTGGTTACATTTCTGGTTAGGAAGGGGTTACGATAATGTAGAAACACCAGTCGTAATATCACATCAGTTTAAATACCCAAGAGTTAGTAAAATAATAAACTTATAAAAGATAACAAGGAGAAGTAAATGAAAATAAAATAGAATATTTTAAATATGACTTAGTGCGAGATAGATAATGGGAGAGTGGGCTACTGTTTGTTGCCCATACCTAGTGTATATGCAATTTTCTATTAGGTGTTGTACACTTATAATGATCATAAGTATAAACTAAAGACAGCGTGAACAGAGCATATAATCTCATGTACATGTTTTTTTCATGCTTACTAGCGACTCATCAGTAGTAGTTAGTACTGCGCTCTATACCCACTATATATATTTAGGTGATGAATGGTCAATTTTCTCATATTCTTCATACAAATATATAATGGGTATAGGACGAAGTACCGTCTCCTACTGATGAGTTGCCAATAAGCACAAAACGCATTTGCACTTGAGATCGTATATTCCATTCATGCTGTTTTAATTTTATCCTTCTAGTCATATTTGTACTAATTTACTATTAGGTTCACAACACTTAATTCACTATAGCAAGATCATAGGATTGTTGTAAAAACAATTTGACGTATACTAGCCGTTATCTACACAAGCGGCTTAAATAAGTAGACACAAAAGATAAAAAGTAATAAAGGATGAATTATTGAGAAAATCCTAATATTATCTAATAGACATTTCATTATTTCTATTCTCTTGTGTATAAGTTAATCTTAACACAACGGTCCTCATCTTTGTCTAGAGCAAGTTTCCAATTCCCGCAGCATTTGCTTCCCATTATTGTTTAGTGCTATGCACCTTATCGAAGCTAGCAATTTTGCTTCGGCTGTTTTATTGAGTTTGTTATCTCTCGATTTGATTTCAATGATAATATAATATATCTTTCCGATCTATTATGAAAAAGAATAGATACACGTCTATAACCATATCTATTTATTAATATAATCAAGCTTGCTTTCTTGATATAAGCACCTGACACATTAATTACTTACATATGTCAGTATAAACTAAGAATTGTATGGTGTAGAAAAGGCAATTCATCCAGTAAACACCAATCCCATTGTATTTAACCAGTCGTCGAACAACATAACAAAATTACAGCCAGTCGCAACCCACTGACGCGTTTTGACCTTCCCTGATCATCATCAGATTACGACGGCAAACTGACTAGCGAGGATCAAATCGCATTGCATATATATGGAAGGCAAAATTAGATACACGGCTCTCACCTCTAGTAGTCTTGCATAAAATGTACGCGACTGCAAATGTCGGCTGCACTATTACTACGCAGTCACGAACATTAGTTATTTGAAGCTTCCGCCACAAATACATATAAAAGCAATACATTTAAACAATAATTGATTGCGCAGGTGGTGGTAACAATTATTTAAATCAAGTTTGCGAGCTTGAAGTAAACACCAATCCCATTGGATTTCACTTGTCGTCGAATAACATACCAAAACTACCGCCTGTCGCAACGCACAGTCGCGTTTCGACCTCCCATGATCATCATCAGAGTACGACGGAAAACTGACTAGTGAGAACCAAACTGCATTTTATATGTGGAAAGAAAATTAGATATACGGCTCTATATCTCTAGTAGTCCTGCAAACATTTTACGTGACTGAAAATGTCGGCTACACAATAATTATGCAGTAACGACCATTATCTGTTTGTAGCTTTCGCCACATATACATATAAAAGCATTAAATGTAAACAAAAATTGAGTGCGCGGTGGTGATAACGGTTAATTAAATCATGTTTCCGAGCTTGAGGAAAACACCAATCCAATTGTACTTAACAAATCGTCGAACAACATATCAAAACCACCGCCAGTTGCAACGCACTGACGCGTTTCGACCTTCCATGATCATCATCAGATTACGACGGCAAACTGACTAGCGAGGATCAAACCGCATTGCATATATATGAAAGGCAAAATAAGATACGCGGCTCTCACCTCTAGTAGTCTTGCATAAAATGTACGCGACTGCAAATGTCGGCTGCACTATTACTACGCAGTCACGAACATTAGTTGTTTGTAGCTTCCGCCACAAATACATATAAAAGCAATACATTTAAACAATAATTGATTGCGCGGTTGGTGGTAAAAAATACTTAAATCAAATTTGGGAGCTCAAAGTAAACACTAATCCAATTGTATTTCGCAATTCGTCGAACAAAAAAACAAAACCACCGCCAGTCGCAACGCACTGACGCGTTTCGACCTTCCATGTTCATCATCAGAGTACGACGGCAAACTGATTGGCGAGGATCAGACCGTATTGCCTATATATGGAAAGGAAAATTATATATGCGGTTCTCACTTCTAGTGGTCTTGCATACATTGTTCGGGGCTGGAAATGTCGGCTGCACAATTACTATGCAGTCACGAACATTAGTTGTTTTTAGCCTTCGCCACATATACATATAAAAGCAATAAAATTAAACAATAATTGATTACGCGTTCGTTGGTAAAAATTATTTAAATCAAGTTTGCGAGCTTGAAGTAAACACCACTCCCATTGTATTTAACCAGTCTTTGAATAACATAACAAAACTACCGCCAATCGCAACGCACTGACACCTTTGGTCTTTCCATGATCATCATCAGAGTATGACGGCAAACTGACTATCGAGGATCAATCCGCATTGCATATATATGGAGAACAAAATTATATATGCGTCTCTCGCATGTAGTAGACTTGCATACATTTTACGTGACTGGAAATGACAGCTACACAATTTCTATTCAGTCATTATTATTTGCTGTTTGTTGTTTTCGCCACACACATATACGTAAACAATACAATTCAACAACTGGTCAAATACAACAGGATTGGTGCTTAATTCAAGCTCGAAAACTTGATTATAGAATTGTTATACTGAGGTAAAGGTTCATCCGCCATTTGCAGTATATATATATATATATATACATTATATATATATATATATATATATATATATATATAGTTGTTGAGGTGTCATGCCTATGTCTATGCTTCATATAGAGGTTAGTAAAATGAGACAAATTCTTCTGTTTAAAACCCATTGGTGAGAAAACTAAAATAAATTAGAACAGTTTGTGACCGATGTGATGTATGTGGAATGATTGAAGAACGATGATAGTATCTACGAAATAAATGGTGATGTCCACTTTGTTATTAATGTGTTTTTCTACTCCTAATTAGGAAATATACTTTTTAATAATCAAAAGCAATGGACATTATAAAGCATATATATATATATATATATATATATATATATATATATATATATATAGGTGAAAATATGTCTTTAACGTTACAATAACTTTTTTAGAAACATTGCTCCTCCGTCTGCTGTAGATCATTTTATGTGTATAAGGTGTTGCGAACCTCGTTAGACATTTTTTTAAACAGGACCTGAGTTTTATGAGGAAGTCAACCTGAACGAAAAGCATAATCCCATATATACACGCGTTTGTTGTGGTCATTGACGACTAGTCAGTATTGGCCGGTATTATGCCCTATGGACACATTGTATTTTATTCGGAAATGTAGGTCATTTGAACAGTATAACCACATAAACGAATATGTATACAAGCGGTAATGGATTTAAATTTATATAAAGTCTTCGCCGATACGCCGTTAAAGTGAACTCACTAACTATAATATATTCAAATCCTGTAAATGGTATCAATATAGTTATTTTTCAAATTATCGAGCCTGTAAATGACATAAACAAAATGGTTTACAAACTACCGCGTCTGTAAATGGAACTAGGGTAACTGCTATCTGGATAGATTAAATTTCACCATAATTGTGAATTACAACCAAATCTGAACAACTGTTACTTCGTCAAATCCATACACTGAGTTCTCGAGCGACATTAGCCTCCAAGTTTAGTGGTTGTTACGAAACTATTAGTACTGCACTCTGCACGCCCCGCGCTGTTACCAGGCAGAAAAAATGAATCTTATGATCAATGTGATACGAAATACAAATTACGGGGAAAAATTGGTGCACGCAATAGCCAGCATAGAGACTGCAGTCAAAACACCTTAAATCAACATAAGAATAACCAGATGACAAGCATCACTTTGTAATACTATAAGAGTCACCACCATATTCAAACAGACACAAGTCATTCTCGCAGAAAGCCAATAATCAGAAATATGAATGAAACTGCAAATCCAAATCTAAATTAACTAAGAATGGAATTTTCAGTTGCGTATTCTTGAATTAAACCGCCCATTAACCTATTTGTAATTAAATGAGTTTTCTCTTCCAAAAAAGGTACAGTGAGTTATTTGAAATAAATGGATGTTGCATAAAATAAATGTATAAAAAGTTATATAATTATTATAGCGGGGAACGAGTTCAATGTAGATGGGTTGATGGAGTAACGGTTGTTTGAACGTTGTTGTAATATATTATTTTGGTGCTATTTGTTTCTAATCGAAATTCAGTGTGTTGATATATTCTATAGATTCGCGATTTCCAAAATCATTGGGTTAGTACTCATTAGATATTCGGTGCATATTATATAAAGTGAGTTGGCTTTGAATTATCATTTACAAATTAACTCTATTACTGCTTGAATAAAAATATATATAGGAGATTGCACATTTCAACGATCACAACTTAATTGAATACATCTTTAGTTGTTATAGGGCGTAGTACTGGTGTCTAATGATTTGCCACCAGCAAACAAGAAATGCAGGTGTAAATCTGATGAAACCTCGTTCATGCTGATTTAATATATCATTATAGTCCTATTATATCAAATTTATTAGTAGGTATTCAATACCTAATACACATTTACAACTTTAATTCACAGCAACATAGAATATATTGCTATTATATATTTAATTTATTCATGGCATGATTACCTGTAAATGTGACAAAATGATGGCGATCAAGGCCAATATTATTAGATTCTTTGGAGTCATCTCTGCTCCACTTTCTTGTAATTTTAAATTTTGGTGAAATTTAATCTATTAAGACTAATTTTGTTTTTACCCATTTCAGGCTCATTATCTCGAAAACCAATGTGTTGGTACACACTTGAGTTTCGGTATATATTACATATTCTGAGTTCAATCTGAATTCACATTGCCGACGATATTAAATACGCTTTACTTAATTCCTGGTTGAATAAACATTTTTTTAGGGAATTGTACAAACCAGCGCTCAAACATTTATCAACCAAATATATACCGGGTATAGGACATTGTATAGGCTTCAGTAGATTTCTCTTCAGTAAGCACGAAACGCAAGTGTACCCGTGATTATACATTTTCGTCAATTTTGTGATGAACAATCTTCTTAGGTCTACTGTACTCATTGAAATCCGGATAATTTACCGGACTCCGGTCAACAGTCAACTCACTGCACTAAGAAATTAAACGATTAATAGGGTAAGCGTTAAAATTCGTTTAAACGGATTAATTTATAATTCCTTGTAGGTGTATTAATCATAGCTGACATTTTACTAGATGTCAGCCGCATGGAGCATGTTGGTAAAGCTGTAGTAACAACAGTTTAAGCTTTTTTATCTTGTTACTTACCAAATGCAGTAGCATGCTCATTTATTTAAAGAATATTCCTGTTAAAACTTTATTTCGCCTGGTACTTATAGGCGATGATTAGAATTGGGCAGTGTGTGCACAAAATATAAATTGTATTCAAACTATCTATAAACTGGAATAATTGCAATTGAAAAAGGAAAATATGATATCAATTCTGACTTGCACACGCCTAAAATACTGTAAGCACAAAGAAGGTTTACGATATATTAAAACTTTATTTGTGGACTAATCCACAGCCAGCCAAAAGGAAGACAAAATCGATGCGTACTTGGAAATGGGGATCAATCGGATCTTTGCGATAGTGATAACGCAAAGCGACAACCCGCGAAAGTAACGCGCGGAAAGTCAACATATGAAGCTCAAATTGCGCAAAAATTCAAAAGATATCAACTACTAATTCGACCATTTTTATTACAAGTATTACTACCACGACTTCCACTAACTGTGCTACTAAATATATTACTTTTAGTACTACAAATATTACAAATAATACTATTACTATTACTTCTACTACTGATCATAATAATACTATTAATAGAAGTATTACTACTTCCACAAAAAAACAATATATATATGGGTGTTTTCATTATACAATAAAATTGCATAAGATAGCGAGGGAAATTAGTAAGGTAGATTGGGTACCTTTTTATTTGGAGCTCATGAAGTACAGTTTAGAATTTGCCGCAACTGAGATTCGAACCGGAGCACATTTCTTCAGAGCATTGCACTCATCCACTGCAGTAATTTAGACGCGTACTTTATGCAATTTTCAGAAATTTATCAACGTTTGTTTTATTTGTAATGATAGAGATTGATCGAAATGTGGATAAATTTTCTTGCCATTCACAAGTTTGTATTCAAATACAATTATTTAAAGGATACATTGTCATAAACCAGGTAGATGTAATTTCTTATGTAGCAAAATTCAAAATTCAAAATACTCTAAGCGAACGCAGTATTATTGAAAATAAGAATGGAACTGAAAGCGTCTAGTAGTATTCAAGAAAAGGTAACGCCCCAGAAGCATTCAATAGAAAAGGACTGAAAACAGACATTCTCAGTGGACAAGAAAATATAGAACCATTTTCAAATACAGCGAAATCCTAACGACGAAACACAAATGAACTAAGTAAACTAAATTCATTCAAAATTGTACAACTTGTCATATACAAAACAAAATCAGGAGTAGGCAAACTTGAAGAAAATATTTAAAATATGTCAATAAAAAGATCCTAAATTATCGATTCAAATATAAACAAAACAAAAAACTTAAATGTAAAGCAGAATGTAAAAAACCACAAATTTTATTTTTCAAAAAAATGGAGAAGCAGTTCTTGTCTTCAATAAAGGATTCCAAAATCAGATCAAAACTAGTCGAAGAAATTCAGAAATTGATGGCGTTGGAAACAAGCAAAACACGACTGTGTGCAAAACTAAAAACTCGTAAAACCACGTCAGCTTCTGGAAATCCTCCAAAACGACCTATTTGGCGCATATAAAATTTCGAGGCAAAGTTTCGATGCAAAGTGCTCCAATCAATACGACATATCAAAAAGAATATCATTAGGTTCTTCTTTGAGATCACAGATATGTGAAAGTGCAGTTAAATTCAAGTAGTCTAAATGGCATTCCTTGAAGTTTCATCTTATTATTTAAGAACATTCCACGAAAAACCAGGTTTTTTTCTGGTCTACATTATATATGGGTTTCAAGATATTACTGTAAACATAATTAAAATGACAGATCTTATATTTCTTTAAATCAAGTAAACACCAATCTCATTGTATTTAACCAGTCGTCGAACAACATAGTAAAACTACCGCCAGCCGCAACGCACTGAATCATTTTGACCTTACCTGATCATCCTCAGAGTACGACAGTAATCTGAATAGCGAGGATCAAACTGCATTACATGTATATATGGAAAGCAAACTTAGATATGCGACTCCAACCTGTAGTAGTCTCGTATAAATTGTACATGAGTGGAATTATTCGCTGCAAAATTTCTATGCAGTCGCGAACATTAATTGATTGCAGCTTTCGCTATAAATAAATATATAGGAAATACAATTAAACAATCTTATATTTGCATGTGCGGAAAGTGTGCAGTGTAAAATAGAAAGTAATTATTTGAGGCAATTCAATATTATAAATATGAGGAACTACATCTTATCTATTATTATAATGAAGTTCATACATTTTTCAGTATAAACTAAGAATTGTGTGGTGTAGAAGAGGAAATTCATCCAGTAGTCCGAGTTCGTCCTTTTTGGGAACTTATTACGTATTGGCCAGAATTTGCCGCAGATAGGGCTCGAACCTGGGCACGTCTGCTTCGGAATTTGGTGCTCTAACCACTGAGCCACATTGCCGTACACTACTCACAATTTTCAATTATATACTAACTAAAATGGTCCTACTATGTGCACTTTACCTTGACTTCTTGTTAGGCATTTTGAATATTGCTTTTAATGAGCTAAACATTTTAGTTGAACAAAAAATTTCATCAGTTGGCATTCTGTTATGTTAGCAACCGTTTTAAACTCATCCTTCTATGTTTTATTGGACACACATGCGCATGTTTTCTGAGTTGTGGAATTAAGGTTTGCTTGTAGAACAGATAACTCATGCAAAAACAGTCTTGTGAAACAACCGTGCGCCTCAAAACACTGAACGTAGAATTTCCTGCTGACAAAACTCATATTCTTAATCAAAAATATACTAAAAGCAATGCTCCATCGATATATCGAGTAAATTATTCCTCGAAATTCGTAATTGAATATATTGCTTTCCAAATTATATTGACATCATTAAACTTTCTAGCTGATGCCATTTACCGCAAAACAAATTATATAAAACAGCCGTTTTTCTCCAGCCCTGCATTTTGCATGTCTACTGTCGACCTCTATTATAAATTCCTTAATAATTTTGATTTAGATGGTTTGCGTTAATAGTCGTTCGAAATTCATGAATAACCGTTTTCTCATCTAGATTACGGTTTCTTCATTAATGCCACAAGCCTGTCGCAGCCAATTTATGTTTTTTCAGTTTTTATTACCTATCTGGTACGGCAGTCGCGTGACTTTTTCCCTGCAAATCGTTTAGCTGCCTATGAAAGTCGTTTTATAAGTCCACTGTAAACTTTTTATAAGCTTTACTGTAGCTAGATTAAGTGAATTATTGTTCGAAAATATCACTTAACTATTTAGCTCTCTAGATTTATCTACAAGTTTAAGAGTACTCGCGTGTTTCAGTCAATTTATTATAAAATTTTCTTTACAAAACTAGAAATCTAATATTATTTTCAGGTCTCCGAGCCGTGAACCGAATTCATATTCGAATTCAAAAAAACTTCTTACTAGTTTAATTCAAGGCAGATTTGGTAAATTATCGATCGACATTCCGATTTAATAATTTTTCCTTCTACATTTCATTTTCATCATTAATCTTACAAGCATTCCGTTGTCAATCTCTAGTTGTTGTACTATGCTAAATTATAAATATGGCAGAAACGTTATGTGCCTTTAATCCTGCACGTCGCTCGTTTGTATTCTTTGATCCTAGCTAGTTTCCCGTCGTACTCTGATGATGATCATGGAAGGTCGAAACACTTCAGTTCGTACAACTGGCGGTAGTTTTATTGTCTTTCGACGTCTGGTTGTATACAATGGGATTGGTGTTTACTTCAATCTCGCGAACTTGATTTAAAGAACTCATGCAAGCACAGATGTGAAAGTAGGGAAAATCACAGACTGTCTATTCAGAAAGTTTTTCGTTTGTTTACAAGATATTTTTAAATATCATACTACGTTTTTTACTATATGACTGATTCCTACACCATGTTTTTTGTTTACATCAACCTAAAGGGATATTTTTGCGGCAATACATATATTGAATTAAATTACTTCTGTTAATGAAAGCTTGTTTTTTATCAACAAAAGTAATCACAGTCGGCTGAAAGTAGTAATAAACATCTGGAGTCCAATAATATCAATGAGTGACAGTTCTCTGATTGAGAAACCTCATCAAATACGAGCACTATGTTGAACAACCAAGCATAAAAATCAACATTGATCAGTACATACTTAACAACAGAAATGTGGACGATCTACTATTGCATAAAACATTATCAGCAGACCGAACAGAAATTACCTGATCTGCGTTTTGACTAACGCAGCTTTCATTGTTCCAGTAATATTCTTTTTGCATTATATTTCGATCTACTTTACCGTAGATCTTCATCAGAGAAGTCGAAGACTATTTTATGTTAAATTACAATTCAAACCACTAGGTTGTACTCAAAATAGACAAGTTAATAACAGTTATTTGCGCACGCCACGCATGTGCATGTGTATGTGTATGCATAACTAAAAAGTTGGTTAAATTATTTTTGATACACATGTACGTACATCTAAATGAAACTGCAGTCAATAGACATTAATTTACCCTTTGCACACGTCAGACAAATTATTACTTATAAATATTGTATTATTAGAATAATTTCAATAGGTAGGGTGGAGGTGCAAAACGGAAAATTAGGGTTGAAATCAATAATTGTTTTAAAAGCAAACGAACAGTTAGAGATGAAATTTTGAAGACTATATTCATAACAATTGATTATTCGTTTCTTGAATAAAAGCCCACTAATTAGTCAATCTTAATCTGATGTTCTTATTCTTTTACCGGAGCTAGCTTCAGTTACCAATACATGCAATCGTCTTTTCCTTCCATTAACTAATACAATGTTCCAAATCGGACCTAAAGATTTTTCAACAGCTGTTTCATTCATAATATATCTCTAGATTTAATTTCTATAGATTCCCTAATCCATCTCGTCCCCCTATTACGACTACATATTGCTATGCGTTTGAATTCCTCCCAGTTGATAGTATGCCCAGTCTCCACTACATGACGAGCAAGATCTGATTAAGCAATATGTCCATATTTACACGCAGTTCTTCGTTCACCTCTTCTTACTTTTATTGGGCGCATGGTCTCACCAACATACTTGAGACTACAATCATTGCATGGGATCTCATACACTCCTGAAGTGTCTAAGGGTTCAATCTTTTCTTTTTGGTTAGGGAGTATAGTGCCTAGTGTGAGGGACTGTTTTAAAACGGTCCTTATATTGTATTTTAAAGCTATTGATTTCACTTTCCTACTTAATATAGAGTCCGGTAATACCATGACCTTCCGCTCTTCCTTCTCCTTATCCGCTTTTATGTATCTCAAACTAGGATTAAATTTCTTCACCATGTCCCTCATTGTTGTATCTATTAAATGAGGAGGGTAACCATTAGTCTTGAATATATCGCGTAGTCTGTCTAATTCTAACTTCCTATGCTTTATATCTGTTAACTTGAGACTTCTTAATGTTAATGACTTTAAGATCCCGACTTTCATACGAAACGGGTGATTGGACTTGAAATTAAGAAGGATTCCTGAATAAGTATCCTTCCTATAAATATCTCTTCCCAATTTCAGACCATTTCTAATTAATTTGACATCTAAAAATGGTAATTCACCTGACGATTCCCTTTCTAAGGTAAATTGTAGTTCGCTCATTCGATTAGCTAAATTTAAGAAATTTACCAATTCATTGTCACCATGGTTCCAGATCAGTAATATATCATCCAAGAAACGTAGGTACAATTTTGGTTTCAATGGAGTCTTATCCAACAGATTATTTTCCAAATAATGCATAAAGATATTGGCTATTGGGACCGACAAAGGTTGTCCCATTGGAACGCCCCTAATTTGTTTATAAAATTCCTTACGAAATTTAAAATAAGTGGAGGACATACAAATACACATCATCTCCATGACGTGTCCTAACGTCATTTTGCTTCCTTCTAATATTAATGGGTGATCAACTAGGAAACGTCTAAAACAATCCAGAGCCTCAGGTACCGGTATATTTGTGTACATAGATACTACATCTAAGCTTACTAATCTATCCTTTTCATCTAGTACACATTTATCAACAATTTCAACCAAATGATATGAGTTAAGCAAGGTATGTTCTAAGAAATAGGAATATTTTCTTATTCTATGGCACAAAAACTTTGAAATTTTATATGTTGGGGAGTGTTGTACATTCACTATAATTCTTAAAGGATTACCCGGCTTATGCACTTTAACTAAACCATAAACTCTGGGTGCAACCGTATCTCTTTGAATGAGAGTGTTACCATGCGTCGAATCCAATTCTTCATTAGCAATCATATTATTGATTAATAATTTTACTTGCCCTTGTAACTTATCAGTAGGGTCTTTTGTTATTTTAGTGTATACTTCAGCATTACTTAACTGTTCTATCATTTTATTGTCATAATCAGATTGATTCATCAGAACTGTAGCTCCTCCTTTATCCGCCTTAAGACATATAACATTATTTGATACTAAATCCTTTCTGAGACGTTTAATTTCATAATTAGGCTTAACCTTACCCTCTTTGTGTGTTAAAACCATTGAGGCAACGTCTAATTCAAATTTCACCCTATCATTATCCAATAGAAGCTTTGCCGTTTTGACAGCCTCAGTAATTAATTCGTTTCTAACCGATCTTTCATTAGGAATAGCCATGTTTAAACCACGGTTAAGTAGTTCAACTTGATCCTTCTTAAGACTTAATGTTGATAGATTTACTATTCTATTAGTCCCGATTAAATTATCACTTTCTTGAGGTCTATAAATTCCCAAATCAGCTAATTTTTTATCATGTCTAATTCTTACTTTTTTATTTCTCTATTACGGGCTTTATCACTGAAATCCTCAATGCATTTAAAATCATCTGCGTGCAAAAGAGAAGTTAACATCGATCTTAGTTTAGTTTTTTTCTTAATAAGTATAATCTTGCGTTTAACTAAATCACGAATTAAAGTTTTTATAATATTTATACAAAGGTCATGCTTAAGAGACATGCCATAAGCATTTAACTTAAAATTTAATTTAAAACCAAAACATTTTGGAATAACATCATGTTTTAAACAAATATTTAAAAAGGAAATATTTGACACTTGCCTCACGATTTGTTGTTTCGTTAACGTATATTTATTATACCATTTAACGGTATTACTGCTATAATTCCATGTTAAATGTTTCTTGAAGGAATGTTTTTTGTGCGGTACTGAATTAATTGAAATTACCTGATCTGCGTTTTGACTAACGCAGCTTTCATTGTTCCAGTAAATTTCTTTTTTCATAATATTTCGATCTACATTACCGTAGATCTTCATCAGATGCATTTCACGAAACAAATGAAGCAAATGTGTTATTTCCTCTAGTCATAATATTTATATATACCACAGACTGACCTTTCATTAGATTTTCGCGTGTCACATGTGTGTGTGTGCATTTTTATAACCATTGTTTTCATCTAACTATTTTAGACCAGAGTGGCTGAATAATAATTTATCAATTTCATGTAATAACTATTCGTTTTTTTCACACTCAATGTAAATGACGTAACTGAGATGGGGAGACCCATAATTCAGAAACACTCGTCATAAAAACATTCCATGAGTGATAAGACCAGAAGTCCAAAACGACTAATGCACATGTTAATTTACAATTCAAACCACTAAGTTATACTCAAGATAGATACGTTAATAACAGTTATTGGCGCACGCCACGCATGTGCATGTGTATGTGTATGCATAACTAGAAAAAAACTTGGTTAAATTATTTTGATACACATGTACGTGCATCTAAATGAAACTGCAGTCAATAGACATTAATTTACCCTTTGCACGCGTCAGACAAATTATTATTTATAAATATTGTATTATTATAATATTTTCAATGCGTAGGGTGGGGGTGTAAACAGAAAATTAAGGTTGAAATCACTATTTGTTTTAAAATCAAATGAATAGTTAGAGATGAATTTTGAAGGCTATATTCATAATTGTTTATTCATTTCTTGAATAAAAGCCTAATAATTAGTCAATCTTAATCTGATGTTCTTAATCTTTTACTGGAGCTAGATTCAGTTACCAATTCATGCAATTGCCTTTTCTTTCCATTAGCTAGTGCAGTATTCCAAATAGGACCTAAAGATTTTTCAACAGCTGTTTCATTCATAATATCATCTCTAGATTTAATTTCTATAGATTCCCTAATCAATCTCGTCACCCTATTACGACTACATATTGCTATGCGTTTGCATTCCTCCCAGTCGATAATATGCCCAGTCTCCACTACATGACGAGCAAGATCTGATTTAGCAATATGTCCATACTTCCATCCATGTGGGTTCTTCCTACATCTTTAATATATATCTATATATCAGTTAAAATCGCACAATTCCTCCCAGGAAAAGATAAAACTAAATTTGAATTGGATGTTGCCAAATTAGTGTTAGAACATAGGGAGGACAAATGTAAATAGAATTATGACCTGAAAGGATTGAGATCGAATTTGTTATCTAATAAGGTAATATGCCTTAAAGCAGATAAAGGTGGAGCAACAGTGCTAATAAACCAGAGGGATTATGATGATAAGATGTACGTACAATTAAATAATAAAGAAGTTTACCATAAAATAAATAAGGACTCAACGGACAAATTACAAGGTGAGGTTAAAGCTTTAATTAATCAAATGATTGGATCTGGGGAATTGGATTCAGTACTTGGTAAATCATTAATACAAAGAGATTCACTCTCTCCCAGAGTGTATGGTCTAGTAAAAATTCATAAACACAGGTTAATTGTCAATGTCCAGAATTCTCCAACTTACAAAATGTCCAAATTTCTCTGCCATAGAATAAGAAAATACACCTATTTTCTACATTATACATTAAAGAATACTTATTACTTTACTGAAATTATTAGTAAATATAAATTATTAGAGAATGATAAACTGGCAAGCCTGGATGTGGTATCTATGTATACGAACATTCCGGTACATGTTGCATTAGAGTGTGTCCAACGTTGTCTAACGGAATACCCTGAAGTACTAGAAGGGAGTAAAATGATGTTAAGTAGTATTATGGAAATGTTTAAAATTTGTATGTCCTCTACATACTTTATATTTAGAAAGGAATTCTACCTTCAAGTTAAAGGTGTTCCTATGGGACAACCATTATCAGTCCCAGTCGCTAATATTTATATGCATTATTTAGAAAAAAATCTCTTACTTAGATCTCCCCTCAAACCAAGCTTATATTTAAGATTCCTAGATGACGTCTTCCTAATTTGGAATCATGGGGACAAGGAGTTGGAGAATTTTCTGTATTTAGCTAATCAACTGGGAGAGGTAAAATTCACATTGGAAAAAGAAAACAAAGAAGAATTATCGTTTCTAGATGTAAAACCAAATCGAATGGGTCAGACATTAGAGAAAGATATTTACAGGAAGGATACTTATTCTGGTATCCTCCTGAATTATTGCTCTAATCACCCGTTTGTGATGAAAATAGGCATTCTAAAATCTATGATAATAAGAAGTCTTAAAATAGTGGATTTAAAATAAAGGGACAAAGAACTGATGAAATTAAAAGAAATATTCAGGATAAATGGTTATCCGGAAAAATAAACTGAGAAAATCATAAAGGAGACATTATTGCGATTTAATAGAAGAATAACCCAGGAGAAACGGGCAAAAGATTTAGATAATCAGAATGAAGATATGCACAAAACTCTGGTTCTACCATATTCCAAATTAAGTAGAAAGATTAGGATATTAGCAACGAAATACGACATAAGAAGAGTGTTAAGACAATCAGTTACAATAGGCAATAAGTTACCGAATCAGAAAGAAAAAATAGAACCGCTCAACACATCAGGAGTTTATGAGATACCTTGTAAAGATTGCAATCTTAGGTATATAGGTGAAACCATGCGTCCAATAAAGGAACGTAGAGGTGAACATAAGACGACATGCAAATACAGACATGGTCATAGATCAGATCTAGCCAGGCACTCAATGGAGACAGGTCATCAGATAAACTGGGACGGCTGTAAACGGATTGCACTATGTAACCGAAATAGATTAACCAGGTTGATTAGAGAATCAATTGAAATAAAATCAGGAATGAACGTCATGAATATGACATGTGTAGAAAAATCATTAGGCCCAATATTTAATGAAGCCTTCTCGAATGGAAAGAAACGAAGATTGAAGGAATCAGAGATAACAAAAAATCCCAATAAGAGACCGCGACTATGCATCTGAGATAAAATAAAGGGAAAAAAATTAGATGAAGTTAGAAATAGGTAATTTGACTACAGTTATATATATATATATATATATATATATATATATATATATATATATATATATATATGATGAACATTTCGATTTATATAAGATGTGAGAGAAACTCACGTTGTTGCTTATATGTTTATCTAAATATACTTAACAGATATATGTATCTATATTTATATACATATTACGCAGATACATATATATGAATGATTCTAAATATTCATATAAGATGTGGGGGAACTCATATGGTTGCTTAAATGCTTATTTAGATATTCAAAATATATATGTAGAAGAATATTTAGATTTAATATATAAGGTGAGAAGGTCTCACATGGTTGCTTATGTGGATTGATATAGACATTATGTATATTTATATATACATATATATATATATGAGGTGTAGACGTGTAGATATATATATATATATTTATATTTGAAGTAAATATACTATACACTTAGGGCGAATTGTAGGTTCAACGAACCCATTTAATTTATTACAGATATATATATATATGCATAAATATATAACTATATATAAACTTTGATATATAAATATTAACAAAAAAACTTCTTGACTGATATAATTTATCCGTTGAAAGATTCACAGTGTTGCTTATATGATATTCATATTGTATATGGGTAAACACGTGTATATATAATATGGATATATAGATATTTATAATAGATGTGGGAAGAACCTACATGGTTGCTTATATGCTTATCTATATATGCGTAGATACAACGTGTGGACGTATATATAAATGGATGTTTTTATAAGATGTGGTTATATATAATTATAAATAAGTATATAGTTATATATACATACATATTACGCAGAGACATATATATATAATATATTATATATGAAGGATTCTAAATATTCATTTAGGATGTGGGGTGAACTCACATGATTGCTTAAATGCTTATTTAGATATTCACAAGATATATGTAGGAGATTATTATCAAAAGCGTTTTGACTGATACAATTTATCCGTTGAGGGACTCACAGTGTTGCTTGTATGATATTCATATTATATATTATGGTGTATACACGTATATATGTATATATATGATGGATATATAGATATATATTAAAGATGTATGAAGAACACACATGGATGCTTACATGCTTATCTATATATAAATAATACGTAGTGAGTTACTTACATGCTTACCTATATATACATAATATATGGCGTGTTGAATTATATATAAATGGATGTTTTTATAAGAAGTGAGTTAGTATATATATATATATATATAATTATAATTAAGTAAATAAAATTTAAATATATATATATATATATAAAATAATACTAATTTATTATATACATATATACATGATTTCGACACAGATATTTTGATGAAGAAACTAATTTATACAGGATATGAGTATTATTGTGTATTTGGTTGAGAGGCGATTTAGTTAGTGTAGACTCCGTATTCGGTCAAAACGATAATATTACTATACATTCTTTCAACTGTTTTATTAACCTCTCTCTCGGTCTATAACCGATTGCAAACTGGATGGGATTAGGTAAACTGGGGGCATGTGAGGATTACTGCAGGATTGAAATCAAAATTTTGTTGATCTTTCTATGCGTCCGGAACAGAAATTAAATATAAACATCATGGATTGGCGTGTATGTCAATCCATTAGGTGTGCTTATAGTTATTCAATAAAATGTCACTTTAGTAAAATACACATGTTTATAGGTGGTTGTGTGCGCGGAGGGGGACAAGGCTAAGTTTTTTTGTATACATTTGAGTATTAGAGACTAGGTATGAGGACCGGATATTAGGAAGACAATTAAAAATACATTTGGATTTAAAATAAATATAAATATATCTGTCTTGAATGAGGATACCACATTTGCCACAAGTTGTGTTTTACTCCTGTGCATATTGTGTCGACCCTGAAGATGAACCTGGAATTTCGGGTTCGAAAATTAGGTGAAAGAACAATGGAAAATCTTGTTCCAACGTCATTTTCAAACAACCAAATGAAGGCTTAAAGAAGAAGGGACAAGTGAGAACCAATCAACTGAGGCCAAAAATTACATCATCTGAAGATGGAAAATGTTCAAGATTTTACCGACCTATGAGTGCTACCAATTGTCCCGCACAAGAAAAATGTGGTCAAATCTACAATTAAGCTTTATGGCATTGCATGATCTCTGCAGTTTTTAACATAACTCTGCCAAACCAAAAGGTAAAGTTTCAGTGCTTCCAGTTGTTAACCATGATGGCCGTAAATAAGGACTAACGCTCGTTTTGACGGAGGCATTTATCTGTATGATACGTGAAAGTGTGATATGCTAATCTAGTGCAGTTGGAAACTTAAGTTATCTCAAGTAATTTAGTCAAAGGCATGCGGAAGTTGTGTCTAAGAAGTGCAGTGTAACCTTATTGGTTCGCCTAACGCGAGACAACTGCAGTCTGATCTGGAATTTCGTCGATGAACTGCAGTTCTGTTTATTCATTGTCCGCTTGCACTGTACTTCTCAAACAGCAATCGGTTACAATAAAAATGCACACAGGACCGCCGCGAACGAATATATGCAAAAGTCAAATATATGCAACGGCGAATGCTAATATATTCCGTGTTCCGGTAAGAAGTCTATATAGTCTATATAGAGAAGACGAACTGAGCAAGCTTACGCATCGTCACTGAGTTGAGGAGTGCAGCAATAAAAAGATCACATCCGAAAAAATATGTTAACCTTGTTAATGCAGAAGATGCTTGACAGTCAACGTGAATAATGGTTTTAGTAGGGAGCTTATATTATATTTACTTATCTAGGGAGCAGAACATTTTTCAATAATTCAGAAAATAACATTACTGTGTCCACACTATGTTGATTAGAAACAACTAAAATAACACAGGCATTAATATCGCATCTGCTAAAATAGCATTCTAACATTAGATTTCCTCAATGTTGAATTCACCTATATTGGATGTGTCGTTAATGCGGATTTTATCAGAATTTCTAATTTTCCTCCAGCCGTGACTTAATTTTCCCTAGCTCTACAGTCAGAGTCTTCATGCAGACCAATATACTTACTAAGTTTTCAAACCGCCAGAAGCCATTTTGTTCAACTCAAAAAAAGTGTTTCATTTTTAATCAATTATTTATTGGAGTTCGCTCGTATTAATCACGTTCATTTTGTCTGTGAGGACATTCTGTTGTATTCACTTCATACCTAAATAGGACAAATATAGTATTTTCGGCCTCAAAAGTGTCTATTGCTACACGTAGCGATATCTTTCTCCGCTGATGCATACATTAATTATACGAAAGCCAAAAAATTGAAGTAATAAAAACATTTATTAAAAATGATAAAAGTTCCACCCGATCATTAACGTCAATAAATTGCACGGACGACACATAACTACATCTGTATAAATCGAAATTGTGGTTGTTCTAAACTTGAAGACTGGTCGATCTGCGAATAATGTATTTCACTTTCTGTTCTGTTAACGCTGCGCTCTCGACCTTCCTCACTAGACACACTTGATAGAGCAGTCTGCATCCTGCAAAATAAACACCCAAAAAATAATTATATAAACTAACCTCAGAAATCTGGGTATAATATCGAAAAAAATAAAAATTTTAAAAATAATAACCTACATATTCGAGAAAGTATGACCGCTTTATCTTCTGCCACCTAAGAGAAAAGCTGAGAGTTAATAAGACCTACCACCGCTGTTAGTAATAGGGGTGCTGAGCTGGCAGTTTCCTCCACCAGACTGATTTCGTCGTATAGGTCCGTAACTGTGTTGCTTACGGTAATGACCGAAGATTTTAGTCATTCCATTTGAAGACAAACTACCCATTTGATTCCCACCCCAATCACCACCAGAACTACTGCCACCAATGTAGCACCATAGAACCATTTTTTGCAACTAATTCCGCCAGCTCCAAATATATGAATTAGTTTTGGTCCAGCCTGTGCGCATTGTGGGCATTCGTCAATCGGCTCTCAGGCCGCAATTCGCCGCAATTCACATTAAATAGTCTATTGGTAGCACAGAAATAGCCAAAGTGGTAGGGTCAGACGCTAACCAAAGTCTCGAATAGCCTTAATATCATGTGGCCCTGACAGGACCTATTAAGATAAATCTGGAGATTTTAAGTAGTGTAGCATATGTCGTTGTTTTAATCTATTAAAATAGTCTCAAGTCTGAGCCTCGAATGTTACTCAATGCTATAATTAAATAAGATTCTCTTCGATACATATATTGATATAATGTTTTTAATTAAGAAATTGCGAATACGGAATTATCCTAAGTTCGACAAATTTAGTATGTACATATCTTGTTTATTCAGTTTCGCTTTCATAGTAAAGTTTGGAATTGTTTATGTAGATATTATTTCTGCGTCTTTCGTTTGCGCAAATTAAATTACTTTTAATTACAACTATTATATGAAAGACAATGGCCGCTCACATCAGGCAGCGCAGCTATACCAGAGTTGAAACAATATGCACGTTACGAAAAATTTAGGTTTAAATATCTCCTTGGTTTACATGCTTAGTTTGTAGAGGCTCAAACATATTAGCTAATGTGAGCCCATGGACGCCCATTCTGTACGCTTCAAAGTGTGTCTATAGGAGTCTGAAGGGCTAATGTTTTCTTCCTCTTCTATCAAGTTTATACATGCGGCTACATGCACCAAGCAATCAGTGTTCCAGAGCTCAAGGTTATCTGCTATGTTAATCACAAATATATATTAAATCAAGTATTAGAAGGACAATAAACATTTTATGTAACATTACGCCCTGAATTTTTTTTATCTGAAAAGAGATTTAACACAAAAATCTGCATAAATAAATTACTTGTTTCTGGGTGAATTAAATATGCACAAATGAGAGTAGAAACTCGTTTTAACAGTGATTTATTGTTAGGCACAATATACAGAAAACTGAATAATTCTCTGTAGATCACTTCTACGTCGTAATAATTTGTTTTCTGCAAAAGCTGGGTAGAGTTAGTTGACAAACTAGATATGGTATATACTATGATTATTTGTAAACATACTTGGAAACTGGTCTGAATTGCAACATATTTCATGTTGCTACATGTGTTCAGAGAGGACCACACACGGCAGGCACTAAATTCAGAAACTGTATAATTCTCTGTAGGTCAGTTCTATTTCTTAATTATTTGTTTACTTCGAAAATTGAAAAACTGTTTATAACACTCAAGTATCTTAATACTCTGTTTACTTATTAAGAAAATTTGTAAACTCTGAAAGACTTTGTTTACAACACTCATGTCCCTTAATACTCTGTTTACTTAGTAAGAAAATCTGAAAAAAGTTAAATGGTATTTTACAATTAGAATGTACATTTCCTGAAGAAAATGTGAGTAGTGTTTGCAGTTGCCAACAAAGAAGTGCTTGGATTTTTCAGTTTACATATTAGACATTGCTTAGGCAATTTTCTGTAACAAAAAAATCCTTAATCTCAGATCAGAAAAATTGTAAACGAATCAAATTTCTACGGTCCATCAAAGTTTGCCGCAATGCCTTTTCTATGGGATTTTTCGGGTGATATTTCACCCGATATGCGAACATCGTAAGTCCGATCGCTTATAAAAATCACAGCACGATTCTCCTTAAAAGGCCGCACGATTTGACACCTCTTTTGCGGGTCTGTGACAAAAACTGCGGGACTAGTTACGCGCCGAAATTTGTACGGAAGAAGAAGAATAAGAAGAATAATAACTAGAATGTACATTTCCTGAAGAAAATGTGAGTGGTGCTTGCAGTGGCAAAACTCGGCCCTCAGTTGCTACCCAGGGTGGCTGATAGGGTAATCGGGGTGATTGCTAGAGTGTTGCAATGTGTTTGCTAGGTTACTTGGAGTAGTTTTTAGATAAAAGACCAAAGACATTATATAAAATTATCAGGAATATCTGACGAACCCATAAATTAGAAATAAATAACTGGTGAAAGAGTTGGGAATTCTACAACTCCACGAGCATATACAGGCAAGGAAATTGTGTAAATGAGATGCTCTCTCTGTAGGGATGTTCTAAAATAACACCATTACATGCTGCATGCATGTAAACAAAGAAATGATTAATTTACAAACATACACACTTTAACAAAAATATCCTTAAACTCAGGTAAGAAAAATTGTAAACGGTAGTTTTGTTATGCAAACGAATCAAATTTCTGCGATCCGTCAAATTTGGCCGCAATGCATTGTCTATGAGATTTTTCGGGCGATATTTCGCCCGGTGTGCGAACATCGTACGTCCGATCGCTTACAAAAGTCAATCTGACACCTCTTTTGCGGGTCTGTGACAAAAACTGCGGGACTAGTTACGCGCCAAAATTTGTACGGAAGAAAAATGAGAATAATAAAAATAAGAATAAGAATAATAATAAGTATGATGCATAGTAATAGTGAGCTTTCCAAGCAGAACTAATAATAATAATAAGTATGGTGCTTAGTAATAGTGTGTTTTGCGCGGGTGCTGGTAAAAATTCTTTAAATCAAGTAAGCGAGCTTGAAGTAAAAACCAATCCCATTGTATTTAACCAGTCGTCGAACAAAATAATTGATTAATTTTAATTCAGTTTTGGTTTAAATTATTTTTCAATTTGCGTTATCGCAATGTTTACATCTTATATTATATTTCCTTTCGCAAATTTAAAATTCGAAATTAGCGCCATCCTAGGAAGATCTAATTAGTCATGCATGGTCAGAGTAGCAGAAGGCCAAATATAGGACTCATGATATGCTTTGGCTGCCTAGATGTTATATTACTGAACTGACATGGAGGGTTAGAGGCTTCCTTGTATTGATTAAACAGTGATGATAGTAGATGCAGGAGCAGGCTAAAAAGAAGTTAGTCCACGTAATATTAGAAATGTCAGTCTTTTCTGCTTATAATAGAATTCAAAGGTAAATGGAACTAACTTGCAAGAAAAACGTGTATGACCGATATGCAAATAGGACAAAAGAAATGAAAAAGCAGATTAAGCATGATTACGTAAGTAATGTAAATAATGATATATATTAAAGGAAACATTTGAAGTCACCTATCGCTAATTATGAGTTTGTCGTGTTTGTGTGCTTTCCTTAAGATTCTTATCATGAACATAGTTAAGAATGACAACCTTTTGGCGGTAAAACATTCTGCTAAATGCAGAAGTGATAAAATGGCCAGACCAACATCGGAATACCCTTGAGCATGTAGAGAATTTGGCTATCAAATGAAGGATTTTGCAGTGACTGGGCTTGAGAACTTTTGAAAAGACAATCATTGTGTTTACTTTAGCCAAGGTTGCAATAGTAACAAAAACACGTAACCCATTATGTAGATACATTTGTCAGTACAAACTAAGGTTATTTATATAGACTAGTAATTAAAGAATCATAAAACAACTTCCTATTTGTAAGTATTAGCCATGATCCAAAGATTGAAGCTTTTACTCATTAATGCAATGAATAATATTTTTATTTCTACAGAAAAGAGATAAGTAGAACCATAATGTTTCTCAGTTTATACAAAAATCTTTTAAAGAGATATTTCTTTCAAGCAGAGCCTTAAATGATGTTGCTATTTAAATATAATTCTAATAGGAGGAATTTGTTTACACCTAAACTCAAAAAGGCGGAGTAATTACAGTTAATCCCAATCTTGTCTCAGTTTCACAAATGTTCCATCAAATAATAATATTGGAAAATGTGCAATATAAAAAAGATATCAATTCACAAAAATATGTGCAATAAGAAAGTATTATCATAATCTAAATTAAAAATATCAGCAGGATTGTAGACTATTTCTAGTTCAGTAGATAAAAATTTAAAATACATCTGAAACGTCACAAAGCAATTGCCGACATATTGCGTAAATTAAATTCAATTCGATTTACGCTGCACTAATGAGAAAAATGCGAAACTTGCCGTTAACTATAATTTGCAAGTAGCCATATAAGGCTATTTAAACACGGTGAATTTACGATGCAAGTCAGTTGTCGCGTTTGCCTTCTGCTGTGTGTTTCTCCGACGTGCCGTCTGCTACCTTTCACATACGCTGATTTTTGACTTTGCTACGCACACATTGGAATTGTACAACTAGAGAAACGAGCCAATTACTGCAGAACTTTAACGAGTTTACTCAGCGAGATTTAAACGCCACAACAGAAGAAACGACAACCCAAGTCAACCCGAGCTGGTCTGAAGAGTCTAGGAGTAACTCTGGACACCGCTACACCATCGGGCCTTCTCCGCATTTGCCATAGAACGCATGACCGGCCCTGTTTAGGCCCCCAACAGTACTAACTTAGTACTAATGGCACTCTAGATAACGTTTTAACTTCGTACGGCATTTACTTGAAGCTGTGGCGTTTACAAACTTGGCGACCGCGCCAGGATACTGAGTACTTTATTGTATTTTAGTCATCATTTGGAATGAAATAAATTAACATTGGCGTATACGGTTTAACTCCGGTCGTGGTCTTCTGGGGAGTTTTGTTGGGTATATATTTTTAGACGGAATGTTTTCTAAAGTCGTGGTCTTCTGGGGAATTTTGTTTGGTACATATTTTTAGAAAGAAGGTTTTCCTACGTACAAAACTGTACATCTTGGTAATCTGTGAACGAACATTGACTGTACGTGCTCGGCAGATTCAACTGCAGAAGATTCTGTTTCAACTGAGTAAAAGGTTTAATCTTTGGATTAGGGCTAATACTTACAAATAGGAAGTTGTTTTATGATTCTTTAATTACTTGTCTATATAAATAACCTTAGTTTGTACTGACAAATGTATCTACATAATGGGTTACGTGTTTTTGTTACTATTGCAACCTTGGCTAAAGTAAACACAATGATTGTCTTTTCAAAAGTTCTCAAGCCTAGTCACTGCAAAATCCTTCATTTGATAGCCAAATACTCTACATGCTCAAGGGTATTCCGATGTTGGTCTGGCCATTTTATCACTTCTGCATTTAGCAGAATGTGTTACCGCCAAAAGGTTGTCATTCTTAACTATGTTCATGATAAGAATCTTAAGGAAAGCACACAAACACGACGAACTCATAATTAGCGATAGGTGGCTTCAAATATTTCCTTTAATATATATCATTATTTACATTACATACGTAATCATACTTAATCTGCTTTTTGCAAGTTAGGTCCGTTTATCTTTGAATTCAATTATAAGCATAAATGACTCAAATTTCTAATATTACATGAACTGACTTCCTTTTAGCCTGCTCCTGCATTTACTACCAGCACTGTTTAATCAATACAAGGAAGCCTTCGTCCTACATATCAGTTCAGTAATATAACAGCTAGGCAGCCAAAGCTTTTCATGCGTCCCATATTTTGCCTTCCGCTACTCTGATCCTGCAGTTCTAATTAGATCTTCCTAGTATAGCGCTAATTTCGAACTTTAAATTTTCGAAATGAAATATAATATAACATGTAAACATTGCGATAAAGAAAATTTAAAAAGAATTTAAACGAAAACTGAATTAAAATTAATCAATTATGGTTTTCGACGACTGGTTAAATACAATGGGATTGGTGTTTACTTCAGGCTCGCAAACTTGATTTAAAGAATTGTTACTACCACCCGCGCAATCAGTTATCAGTTGTGCTTGCTGAAGGCAAAACACACTATTACTATGCACCATATTTATTATTATTATTATTATTATTATTATTAGTGGTGCTTGCAAAGCACACTACTACTATGCAACATACTTATTATTATTCTTAGTCTTATTTTTATTATTCTTATTTTTCTTCCTTACAAATTTTGGCGCGTAACTAGTGCCGCAGATTTTATCACAGACTCTGAAAAGAGGTGTCAAATTGTGCGGGTTTTTAAGGAGAGGTGTGCTATGACTTTTCTAAGCAATCGGATGTACGATATTCGTACAGCGGGCGAAATATTGCCCGAAAAATCCCATAGACAATGCATTTGTTTGCTGCAGAAAATTGCCTAAGCAATGTCTAATATGTAAACTACAAAAAATCCAAGGACTTCTTTGTTTACATGCAGGGCCGATTTTGGCCACTGCAAACACTACTCATATATACTACAGGAAATGAAAATACTAATTGTAAAATACCATTTAACTTTTTTCGTTTACAGATTTTCTTACTAAGTAAACAGAGTATTAAGGGACATGAGTGTTGTAAACAAAGTCTTTCAATTTTCGAAGTAAACAAATTATTAAGAAATAGAAATGACCTACGGAGCATTATACAATTTCTGAATTTTGTGCCTGTCCCGAGTGGTCCTCTCTGATCACATGCAGCAGTTGCCATTCAGACCGGTTTCCAGATATTTTTACTAAGTAAACATAGTATTATACTATATCAAGTTTGTTAACCATTTCTACCCAGCTTTTGCAGTAACCAAATTATTACGACGTAGAAGTGATCTACAGAGAATTATTCAGTTTTCTGTATTTTGTGCAGAAGTGAGGGTAACATGGGAAAGACTGAGCATTTCCGAAATCTGCATATTTTTGGTCTCATCCCAGGAACTACTGAACAAAAGCTGAAAGATTACTTCTCTAAATGGGGCGATATTGTCGATGCCGTTGTGATGAAAGATAGTCGGTCCGGCCGATCAAAAGGCTTCGGCTTTATAACGTATCGAAAGCCTGAGATGGTTGACAATGCCCAGGCTAACCGCCCTCATATATTGGATGGCAAAATAGTTAAATCGAAACGAACCATGCCTCGTGAAGATTCTGATTTCGCCTTAGAAAATTTTTCAGTTTCAAAATTGTTTGTAGGTGGATTAAAGAAAGAAGTATCTACGAGTGAGATCCATGATTATTTCAGTAAATTTGGCAACATTAGGGAATGTGAGATTGTTAAGTTTAAGGAGACAGGCGAGAGTCGCGGATTTGGATTCGTTACTTTCGATGATTATGATTCTGTTGATAAGGCTATCCTGTACAAACCCCATTTCATTGGTCATTATAAATGTGATGTGAAGATAGCTTTGAGCAAGGAGCAAATGGACAAGATTAACAAGAAACTAATATCTCAGTATGAAAGTTATGGTGGGCCAAACTGTTACAATACTGGAGGATATTCAAAGGGATATTATGGGGGTGGTTCTCAGCAGATGAGCTGCAAACTAGACGGTGAATTGGAAGATGGTTATGGAGGCATTGGTAAGTTTATTATTTATTGATCTTCTTAGTTGCGAAAAATGGTTCTTATGGTGTTACAGTTGGTGGCAGTAGTTCTGGTGGTGATTGGGGTGGGAATCAAATGTGTAGTCTGTCTTCAAATGGAATGACTAAAAGCTTCGATCATTACGGTAATCAACACAGTTACGGACCTATACGACGAAATCAGTCTGGTGTTGGAAACTACCAGCGCAGCGCCCCTTATAGTAACAGCGGTGGTAGGTCTTATTAACTCTCAGCTTTTCTCTTAGGTGGCAGAAGATAAAGCGGTCATACTTTCTCGAATAGGTAAGTTATTATTTCTTAAATTTTATTTTTCCGATATGATACCAAGGTTTCTGAGGTTAGTTTATATAATTATTTTTTTGGTGTTTATTTTGCAGGATGCAGACTGCTCTATCAAGTGTGTCTAGTGAGGAAGGTCGAGAGCGCAGCGTTAACAGAACAGACAGTGAAATACATTATTCGCAGATCGACCAGTCTTCAAGTTTAGAACAACCACAATTTCGATTTATACAGATGTAGTTATGTGTCGTCCGTGCAATTTATTGACGTTAATGATCGGGTGGAACTTTTATTATTTTTAATAAATGTTTTTATTACTTCAATTTTTTGGCTCTCGTATAATTAATGTACACATCAGCGGAGAAAGATATCGCTACGTGTAGCAAATGCCACTTTTGAGGCCGAAAACACTCACATTGTCCTATCTAGGTATGAAGTGAATACAACAGAAATTCCTCGCAGAAATAATGAACGTGATTAATACGAGCGAACTCCAATAAATAATTGATTAAAAATGAAACACTTTTTTTGAGTTGAACAAAATGGCTTCTGGCGGTTTGAAAAATTAGTAAGTATATTGGTCTGCATGAAGACTCTGACTGTAGAGCTAGGGAAAATTAAGTCACAGCTGGAGGAAAATTAGAAATTCTGATAAAATCCGCATTAACGACACATCCAATATAGGTGAATTCAACATTGAGGAAATCTAATGTTAGAATGCTATTTTAGCAGATGCGATATTAATGCCTGCGTTATTTTAGTTGTTTCTAATCAACATAGTGTGGACATAGTAATGTTATTTTCTGAATTATTGAAAAATGTTCTGCTCCCTAGATAAGTAAATATAATATAAGCTCCCTACTAAAACCATTATTCACGTTGACTGTCAAGCATCTTCTGCATTAACAAGGTTAACATATTTTTTCGGATGTGACCTTTTTATTGCTGCACTCCTCAACTCAGTGACGATGCGTAAGCTTGCTCAGTTCGTCTTGTCTATATAGACTATATAGACTTCTTACCAGAACACGGAATATATTAGCATTCGCCGTTGCATATATTTGACTTTTGCATATATTCGTTCGCGGCGGTCCTGTGTGCATTTTTATTGTAACCGATTGCTGTTTGAGAAGTACAGTGCAAGCGGACAATGAATAAACAGAACTGCAGTTCATCGACGAAATTCCAGATCAGACTGCAGTTGTCTCGCGTTAGGCGAACCAATAAGGTTACACTGCACTTCTTAGACACAACTTCCGCATGCCTTTGACTAAATTACTTGAGATAACTTAAGTTTCCAACTGCACTAGATTAGCATATCACACTTTCACGTATCATACAGATAAATGCCTCCGTCAAAACGAGCGTTAGTCCTTATTTACGGCCATCATGGTTAACAACTGGAAGCACTGAAACTTTACCTTTTGGTTTGGCAGAGTTATGTTAAAAACTGCAGAGATCATGCAATGCCATAAAGCTTACTTGGTTGTAATTTGTAGGAATATGGATTGTCTCATTTCAGTAATATTTCAACTGATTTTTCCCTAAAAATACCATTCACCTTGTGGATTATTAGTTTTTGCTCTCTAATGGTTGTGGTATTAAAGCACCAGTTACTTTTCCGATATCATCGAGAAACACCTTTCAGTGTTTCAACACTTTTGTGCTAAGCAAAATGGATTAAACAAAGGAGTAGAGAATCAATCAGATATGGTGACTCTGTTGTCTTCTTTACCAAAGGCCCAACTCTTGACACAACGCAAGAAACAAATTATTGTGACCGAATAGCACCAAATATTCGAATTGGGAATTGTTAAGAAGTCAAATTTCAATTTTGCTTCTCCAATAGTGGTGGTTCCCAAACCTAAACGAGACAATGGAGGGTTTGTGTTAATTAGCGTCTAGTAAACTCACTGACTAAGTTTGATTCTTATCATCTCTTTAACCAGAGCACTTTGCTCTGAGACATAATGAGATATAAAGTTTATTCAACTTTATATCTCCATAAAGCGTACTATCAGATACTGATGGAGGAAAGCTCTATACCACTCACCGCTTTTTGATATCCTGGATAATTGTCTGTTTCCAAGGGTGTACATAGACAGCATAATTATTATCAGTCGATCGCGTGAGAAAAACCGCAAGCATTTTGAAACCGTTTTGAACAATCTGTTAAACTGTGGAACAGTGGTCAAACCCAATAAGATCAAAATTGTATGCCGCTCGGTTAAATAATCTGGCATACACTTACCACAGACAACATTAAACCTTTTGCGCAAAAATCCAAGCAATGCCCGGACTGTTCGCCAGCTGAGTAGGTTCTAGGGCATAATCATCTTTTAACGACAATGTATTTCATGACCTGCCGGAATTTTACGATTGTTAACACGTCAACTCATTCATTCGTAGACCACGAAAAAAGTCCTGTCCTCTCACCTTGAGTCAGAATGTCCGAAGAAAATTCTATAAGGAAGTGGAACAGCAAAAGACAAATGTATAGTATGGTCATTTGTGTTTCACAGCCGTAAGCTTAATGAACGAAAAAAACGGTATAATACTTTTGGTACAGAACTTTTGCTGTGTACGCTGCTATATTCTTAGCATTATTTAGACGGTCATCGTTTTAAGTTTTTGATAGATCACAAGCCGTTGATAAACAAAATTCCCAAGAAACTCCATGAAATGTCACTGGAGCCGGCTTATCCTCCAAAAGGAGTCAGCCGCAGTAAAGTAAAGTAAAGTAATTACAATCACACGATAAATTCCAAGATTACTCAATTAGAATAAGTAATTGATTAAAAATGAGACTTTTTATTGAGTTGAACAAAATGGCTTCTTACGGTTTGAAAAACCTAGTAAGTATAATGGCTGAATAAAGACTCACTGTATAGTTTGGGAAAATTAAGTCACGGCTGGACGAAAAACATAAGAAAATCTGCGAAAATCCGCATTAACAACCCATCCAATATAGTTAAATTCCAAAGTGAGGAATTCTGATACTAGAATGCTATTTTACCAAATGCGACGTTAACGCCTGCGTTATTTTAGTTGTTTCTTATTAACGTAATGTAGACACAGAGAGGTGAGGTTATATGTGTTGGGTTGTAATACAAAGCAACTTTGATTGCATCGTCGAAGTAGTGCCGTTATGTTAACGAGTTTTTGATATAGATAAGGCAACTGCTTTTGTCATGGCATTATGCGGTTCACTCACTTTAGCGGTTACAAGCTTGTGCTGGAAGCTTTTTCAGAGACTTATTGATGAGTTTCTACTGAAATCTCTTAAAGCTGGGCGTTAGTCTGAAAAATGGGAAATCGTATAGCTAAAATACATCTAGCTAGATGATATTCTTTGAAAGCTGATATCAAACAAAATTATGAATGAAGATTGTTTGCTCTTCTTTTATGGCCAAGAGTGTCTAGCTTTAAAACTTAGAAAATTGATGACAATTCTTTGCAAGGTTGTCGCCCAATTTAGTATTCTTTTATATATATATATATATAATTAGCGGTCATTCCACCTTCGTTTGTTCGGTTTCACTGCTAAAATTCAACTATATAATACGTAGTAATTGTAATAATTTACTGAAGCACTTTCACTTTACGGCGTAATCTATTTATATTGCAAAACTAATAAAAATTTTATCATTTTCTTACTTCAATAGTTCAAAACAATTATAGTTTTCAGGATTAACAGTTTATACGAGATAATGTCAGGAGATTATTATCGATTATTTAATAAGTTTTATATTTGTGGTAAATGTTAGATGATAACGTGAGTTTACTTGCGAGTTTTTCATCAATTGGCGGAGTAAGTAATAATAAATCTTATCTGGCTCGTTTATCATAAGCCTTCTTGATCGGGTTCATATACACGTCCGTCCATTGGTTTATATGGGATATTTTTATGCAATAGATAAATTTTTCAAAACCATAATGATTGTAAAGGAAATATTTGTAACATAGGTTTATTGGTTACAGAAGACAAAAATAAATTACATCTCAGAACTCTACTTCGAACAGCTTCTAACACATTAGGCAAAAATTTTGTAATGGTGTCAAAAGCGGCAGCTCCATAAAGCAGGATAGGCCTCATCTAAAAAGTATTCATTTTAAATTCAAATTCTTCGAAAATATATTCCATCTTATTAATGCCCATCTTTTTAGTAGAGAAAATTTTCTTTTCCATGCACCTTTCCACAAAAGTTGTAAAAAAACCAGTCACAACATAAGCTAAAATGCCTAAGGTTCGCTGTGATGTGCTGTGTCCTCACCTTCCTAGCTGGGACCCTTGGTGCGTTCTTAATCTCAAAGGTGGGTTTTGCTTCAAGCGCGACGTCTCATTGTTTGCCGTAGTGAACCTCGACGAAAATGGCATCCATGAAAAAAATAACGAGTAAAAATAGGCCCAAAAAAACTTCACTGCTTCACTTTGTAACACTTGACAATAATTATACGTGGCCTAATTCCAAATATTAATGGAATGTTGTAAATCCAGTTATTCTCAAGAACAGGACATTAATATGACAGCAAAAAAACGCAATAAGAGCAAGGCCAAAACAAACGCAGAAATTGAAAAATTGATTTTCAACTTCAATTAGTACAAAACGCTAACGTTCATATTTTAAACAAAGAACAATATTTAGAAAATATTGGTGTTCAAACTTCAAATTCTTCTAATTCAAATGTCAAAAAAGCTAAATTGAATAATTTATTTATGACAATATATTGGATTTGTACTCTGTTATATTCAGCATATAACCTCATGCTCTAAATTTATGCTTATATAAAAATATAATCATCATTTTTCAGACTTCTATTGAAACTGGTGACCCCATATAGGCCTAACACTGTTTTTTCATCTTCATATCGCATTGCTTCCTAAATAATGTCATAGAGAATCCTATTATTATTCGTATCATTAACTTTTGGAAAGAATTCTTCATAAAAATAATCTATATTTTGTTTTTATTATAATAATTTTATCAATATTTGATTTAGCGTATGAAGTTATATTACCGCAGGATTTTCCTATTATTCCACATTCTTCTACCAAATATATAGTGGTTAAAGGGCGTAATACCGGCTCCTACTGATGAGTCGCCAGTAAGCACGAAACGAATGTGCATGAGATTATACTTTCCGTTCATGCTGCCTTTGGTTTATCCTTCTGGTCACAACTGAACTAATTTGTTACTAGGTTCGCAAAACCTAATACATACTTGCATATATATTAGTTCTTCGCAACACACAGTATTTAACCATAATTTAATTATCGAAGCTTATTTATATTTGATTTAAGGGACATTTTCATGTTGTGAGATGCCTTTTATATATTTTAAATTTATTGATATTGTAATATATTTGATGGAACATGTGTGATTTAAAAAAAACGATATTCAATATTATATATAATTGATAGCAAAGTCAGCATTAAAATCTCTTTAAAAAACACCTTGTTCATCGATACCTGCGATTTGGGCTTCATTTCTATCTCGCGTTTATTCAACCTTTGCTTTATTTTTCTTCATATCTTTGATTAAGATATCGCCTCAAACTCATAGTCCAATGACGAGACCTGAACCACAGTATACTTCTTCATCCAGATATAATGATAACGTAGTAATCGATGGATACACACTCGTCTGTGCTATTCATTTCTATGAATGCGTTATTGTCAACTGTTTGATTAACTTTGAATGGACCCTTATTAGACGAGGTCAGATGACTTCTCCTGTTTAACTAATAATATACACATGTGAAACTAACTTTTATTCTGAACTCCTATAAAACTCTTACATCACGATTCTAGTCGATTTTGAGCTAAGCGGCTTATTTTGTCATTGAGTGATCACTCAAACCAATGTAATGGAATCGATGCCTAATCGAGATAACACAGAGTTTCTATAATAAGATTTTCCGGTAACCCCCGTGGCTTTCATATATAAGTTCTGCTATTGACGTTTCAAACTGTGACTTATAACTGTTCTGCATTGCCAACAAAACTATAGGTAAATAATTTCTCCAATTAGATCATCTACTGAATTGTAATGCAGCCTTTAGTTTCCTATTCAGCATTTCATTCATACTAATAACTCTGGGATTGTATGCACTTTTGTACCGCACTTCAATTTGAATGATATCGAACGACTGGACATGAATTTACTACGACGATCACTGGTAACACTGAACAGTACACCAAAACGTTAAACAAAATTATGCTGGAACGAAAAACGAATGTCATTTTTTGTCATATCCTGCATGATCGCAACCTCAGACTATCCACTAAAATGAGAAAGTAGGTGTGGAGATTTCGTTGACCATAAATCTCCAGCACTTCCACGATTTTGATTTGCTCATGCATAAATCGACCGACTGGTAGTCCGATTGTCATTATTTTTTTGTATGTTGCCAAACTTAATATTGTACAGGTACTGTCGATATAACCTTATGTAAGCTCCCAAATTTGCCAAGCTCGTATCAGTCTGGGCGTGTTTGTATGCGTCATTTTATGCTGTTCAAGATAAATGCTCGAGTTTAGTGTATAAGAATTTTTATCCAAGTCTGTCAGTCAGAATCGGTTGGTTGTATGATATGTCCCTGTATTCGAACATAAACAAGTCATACTAAGTCGGAAGCAACTGTGCGTTAATGAACAGAGTTACGAATACAAACCCACATGTAATTTTCTACTGAACTAATCTTGAGTTTTTATTAAGCTAAACAGACACATTGATTATATTTTAGTATATGATAGTTTATGATTTTTTTAAAGTAAATCAAGGTTGCGATAAGCAGATGTCTCAACATGATGGCAACCATTATTTAATTAGTTGTTATCTCCACCCGCGCCACCAATGTTCATTTAATTTTAGGTTTCCTTAAGTTACTTGTTAAAGATCAGTTTCAATTTTGCACTATAATTGGTATGTTAACCAAAAGATTAATAAAATAATAATTAAGTGAAGATTTAAAGGCGACTATATTGTTGAATGCAATTTATCGAATTCTTTCAAAAAGTTGACAGTATATGTTATGTTACTCATGTTAATTTCATTGTCTATGCTGATTCCCTCATAGTTAACTATAAAACCTAGACTTTTTTGTTCCCAACACTGTTTTTCCTCTTTATTGGTAATATTCTTAATAAGTTCTGCAAGACATCATACGAAATCACTTTGCTAAATACAAGAACTTCATTTTTACTCAGCTATTTATAGGAGTTTGTTTACCTAAATCGCATATATTTAATAAATAATTACAAATAAATATTATTTGATTTTCAATTACGCGGCCCGACTGTTGCTTCCGTCGTTCTCTTGAAATTGGTTCATCTTAATTCATACACTTCTACGAGGACCTCCTTGTGTATTCACAACATCTCTTAATAGGACTATTGGAGCTTTCTTGAACTCAAAGGGGGCTACTGGAAAATTTTCCCTCCATCCGGAGTTGGCCTCGGCACCTTGCTTAAACGATCAAGTGCGACATCACGTAGTCCGTCGAGAATGCTAACTAAAACGGTATATTACAAGGGACCGTAAAAAGTCATATTGATAACAGATAAATATTTCGTTGCATTCCATAGTTAATCTGGATTGACGACAAGATCGAAAAACAATTTGAGTTAATGAAACTCGATCTCTGGCCGACTCTAATATGTGCAACTAAACATCAAAGACATTAGGTTTAAGAGAGCATCACTTTAAAAAATGCATTGTGAACGTAATCAATACCAAATTCAACCGAGCTACAAAATAATAATTCACTATCAATGTCAGCCGTAAGAGAGTGAACTGAATTATACACAATGACGACGTCAGGCGCACTAGTGTGCACAACTCAATCGGGATGGATATAACAAGAGTTAAAGAATGAGGATTATGTCTATTTCTATACGCGTTATTTTGAGAAGGTATTGTACAGGAAGTATTTCCTCTGACAAAATTAAGTGACAATTTATTGATAATATTAAATCACTGTGGCCAATTAAAACAACTATTATAAACTTAAAAATATTCGTTTAGATTTGAGAGCAATCTATATTAAAATAATATCTATAATTCATTTTGTTAAATAGTGTTTAGTTTCAGTTTATAGTATTTTGGCGCGGTTTGCGTGAGCCTCTCTGCTTGAATGCTGTAGCCATCTTGGTTTTAAAGTATTAACTTTAACGCCTTGAGTAACTTTTGCAACATTTATAAATTTTATCTGCTTTACAATAGTATGTTGCTAAAACGAGGTGGTTTTATCGTTCGAGAATATAAATATGGTTTTGAAAATATGTTATCTAACTTTTATGTTTTTTGTGTCAAATTTAATTCTAGTTCAAACAAATTGGGTGTAGTGCTAGGTGAAAATGAGTCAGCTTTTATGCCTACTTATTATTGAAGTGAATAAAATTGTGCTTAGCATACGAGCTGAACTTGAATTTGGGAAAACTACTGCCATCGTTTGAGGAATCGCATATTTTAGACTGACAGACTTGGATAAAAATACTAATTCACTAAACTCGAGCATATATCTTGAACAGCATAGACTGACGCATACAATCACACCCAGACTGATAGGAGTTTGGCAAATTTGGGAGCTTCCAAAAGGTAATATCGACAGTACCTGTACAATATAAAGTTTGGCAACATACAAAGAAAAAATTAATGAAAATCGGACTACCAATCGGTCGGTTTATGCATGAGCAAATCGACATCGTAGAAATGCTGGAGATTTATGGTTAACGAAATTTCCACACGTAGTTTATCATTTCAGTGAAGAGTCTCAGGTTGCGATCGTGCAGAATATGACAAAAAATGACGTCCGTTTCTCATTCCAGCATAATTCTGTTTAACGTTATGGTGTACTGTTAAGGGTTACCAGTGATCGTCCTAGTAAATTCATGTCCAGTCTTTCGATATCATGGAAATTGAAGTGCGGTACTCAAGAGCATACAATCCCAGAGTTATTGTTATGAATGAAATGCTGCATAGGAAACTGAAGGCTGCATTACAATTCACTAGATGATCTAATTGGATAAATTATTTACCTATAGTTGTGTTGGCAATGCAGAACAGTTACAAGTCGCAGTTTGAAACGTCAAGATGCTCTTAAAAGAGATTTTGATGCTGACTTTGTATTAAATTATATATAATATAGAATATCTTTATTTGGATTTAAATCACACATGTTCCATCAAATATATTACAATATCAATAAATGTAACATATATAAAAGGCATCTCATCACATGAATATGTCCATTAAGTCAAAAATAAACAAGCATCGATAAATTATTTATGGGCTGTATCGAAATTTTACTAATTGACGCTAAAAATCAATTCTTGCGTTTCTGCGTTTATTTTAGCCTCGCTCTTTTTTCCGTTTTTTAGCTGTCATATTAATGTCCTGATCTTGAGACTAATCAGATTTACAACATTTCATTAATATTTGGATAATTATTCTCAAGTTTTACAAAGTGAAGCAGTGAAGATTTGTTTGGGGCATATTTTTACTCGTTATTTTTTTCATGGATGCCATTTTCGTCGAGGTTCACTACGGCAAACAATGAGACGTCGCGCTTGAAGCAAAACCTTTGAGATTAAGAACGCACCAAGGGTCCCAGCTAGAAAGCTGAGGACCTAGCAAATCACAGCGAACATTAGGCATTTTAGCTTATGTTGTGACTGGTTTTTTTACAACTTTTGTGGAAAAGTGCATGGAAAAGAAATTTTTCTTTACTAAAAAGATGGGCATTAATAAGATGGAATATATTTTCGAAGAATTTGAATTTAAAATGTATACCTTTTAGATGAGGCCTATCCTGTTTTATGGAGCTGCCGCTTTTGACACCATTACAAAATTTTTGCCTAATGTGTTAGAAGCTGTTCGAAGTAGAGTTCTGAGATGCAATTTATTTTTGTCTTCTATAACCAATAAACCTATGTTACAAATATTTCCTTTACAATCATTATGGTTTTGAAGATTTATCTATTGCATAAAAATATTCCATATAAACCAATGGACGGACGTGTATATGAACCCGATCAAAAAGGCTTATGATAAACGAGCCAGATAGGATTTATTATTACTTACTTCGCCTATTGATGCAAAACTCGCAAGTAAACTCACGTTATCATCTAACATTTACCACAAATATAAAACTTATTAAATAATCGAGAATAATCTCTTGACATTATCTCGTATAATCTATTTAGTCCTGAAAACTATAATTGTTTTGAACTATTGAAGTAAGAAAATGATAAAATTATTATTAGTTTTGCAATATAAATAGATTACGCCAAAAAGTGAAAGTGCTTCAGTAAATTATTACAATTACTACGTATTATATAGTTCAATTTTAGCAGTGAAACCGAACAATTACTTATTCTAATTGAGTAATCTTGGAATTTACCGTGTGATTGTAATTAAGCCTCGCGGATTTATAAATTATGTTTATCAACGGCTTGTGATCTATCAAAAACTTAAAACGATGACCGTCTAAATAATGCTAAGAATATAGCAGCATACACAGCAAAAGTTCTGTACCAAAAGTATTATACCGTTTTTTCGTTCATTAAGCTTACGGCTGTGAAACACAAATGACCATACTATACATTTGTCTTTTGCTGTTGCACTTCCTTATAGAATTTTCTTCGGACATTCTGACTCAAGGTGAGAGGACAGGACTTTTTTCGTGGTCTACGAATGAATGAGTTGACATTTTAACAATCTTAAAATTCCGGCAGGTCATGAAATACATTGTCGTTAAAAGATGATTATGCCCTAGAACCTACTCAGCTGGCGAACAGTCCGGGCATTGCTTGGATTTTTCCCCAAAAGGTTTAATTTCGTCTTTGGTAAGTGTATGCCAGATTATTTAACCGAGCGGCATACAATTTTGATCTTATTGGGTTTGACCACTGTTCCACAGTTTAACAGATTGTTCAAAACGGTTTCCAAATGCTTGCGGTTTTTCTCACGCGATCGACTGATAATAATTATGCTGTCTATGTACACCCTTGGAAACAGTCAATTATCTAGGATATCAAAAAGCGGTGAGTGGTATAGAGCTTTCCTCCATCAGTATCTGATAGTACGCTTTATGGAGATATAAAGTTGAATAAACTTTATATCTCATTATGTCTCAGAGCAAAGTGCTCTGGTTAAAGAGATGATAAGAATCAAACTTAGTCAATGAGTTTACTAGACGCTAATTAACACAAACCCTCCATTGTCTCGTTTAGGTTTGGGAACCACCACTATTGGAGAAGCAAAATTGAAATTTGACTTCTTAACAATTCCCAATTCGAATATTTGGTGCTATTCGGTCACAATAATTTGTTTCTTGCGTTGTGTCAAGAGTTGGGCCTTTGGTAAAGAAGACAACAGAGTCACCATATCTGATTGATTCTCTACTCCTTTGTTTAATCCATTTTGCTTAGCACAAAAGTGTTGAAACACTGAAAGGTGTTTCTCGATGATATCGGCAAAGTAACTGGTGCTTACGAGACAGAGGAAACGAAATGATCAAACTACTTATGTAACATACTCAATGTTTGTTTATGCCTCCACGACTTCACGCCTCCAATGGTTCTAGTTTTGGGAGCGTAATGTTGGCCTTAATTTCTATGAAACATTAAAATTTTAAGATTCTAACTTTAGCTTATTAATCACATTTGTAAACCAGGTGTCAAATAATATGACGAGTATTGAGAATTTAATCGACTATCCGAATAAAATTATAAGCTATATGCACGGCTTAGATCACGACAGTTTGCATGGGCTATGTAATTAGCCGGTTTGAGGTCCTACAAATCAAACATGTTACCACTCGCACATTTGATGATAGTTTTATTTTTTTGTACCCGGGTTTGCACCTTTTATGGCACCCTGCTTATCCTCTCAACCACCTAGTTCGACAATAAATGGAACATTGCTTAAAAACAGAAAAACGGCACTTAATTTTTCAAAATTACCCAATCAGTATTCAGATTGAAACAGGCTGAGTTAGTTTTGATATTCAGGGTTATTTCTGTTTCTACTGACGGCATCCTCCTTAGGTACAGAATACAACTCGTTCTGGAAGAAAAATTCGCTTTGATTTATCCATTTGACGGCTCTTCTATAGCTTAATACCTACGCCAAACTATGAAGGATGACTAATTACTTATATTTATTCGAAAATTCACGCACTCTAAATACCCTCTAGCCAATTTTTAGGAACGAGCAAGTGATCAGAAACATTTTGGCCAGGTAGTGATAGTTGAAATATTTTCAACCAAAATTTACAATTCTAAAAGTGATAGAAACCAGAAAACACCTACGCTGCATATTGATAACGGAAAATCCCCGTTTAATTTTAAACCTGGCTTACGTTAATGTCTTCGAATTATCTAAATTACGTTGTCAGAATTCCATTTGTTAAAATAAGTAATATTATGTAACAAACTTTTAGTAAAAATATCTGACGTTACCAAATGGTGATTTCCACAAACCAATGTCGATTTTGAGACAGAGATTAATTTTAACTATGAATTGTTTAATCAGGTCAAGACACACGTAATAGAATAATAAAATTTTTTTAAATTTCTTCACTCTGCTTGCAAGAAAATTGGTAGCACAATAACATTCACATTATCACATTAATCACTGAATTAATAAAAGAGAGTTAAATAGTTGGTGCTTTAATACCACAACCATTAGAGAGCAAAAACTAATAATCCAGAAGATGAATGGTATTTTTAGGGAAAAATCAGTTGAAATATTACTGCAATGAGGCAATCCATATTCATAAAAATTACAACCAAGTAAGCTTTATAAATGATGCATTTGGTTGCGCAGTGCTATCCTTCTTTTTGTAGATTTGACCGCATTTTTCTTGTGCGGGACAATTGGTAGCACTCATAGGTCGGTAAAATCTTGAACTTTTTCCATCTTCAGATGATGTAATTTTTGGCCTTAGTTGATGGGTTCTCACTTGTCCCTTCTTCTTTAAGCCTTCAATTAGCTGATTGTCTAAAAATGACGTTGGAACAAGATTTTCCATTGTTCTTTCACCTAATTTTCGAACCGGAATTTCCAGGTTCATCTTCAGGGTCGACACAATACGCACAGGAGTAAAACACAACTTGTGGCAAATGTAGTATCCTCATTCAAGACAGATATATTTATATTTATTTTAATCTCCAAATGTATTTTTAATTGTCTTCCTAATATCCGGTCTTCATACCTAGTCTCTAATACTCAAATGTATACAAAAACTTAGCCTTGTCCCCCTCCGCGCACACAACCACCTATAAACATGTGTATTTTACTAAAGTGACATTTTATTGAATAACTATAAGCACAACTAATGGATTGACATACACGCCAATCCATGATGTTTATATTTAATTTCTGTTCCGGACGCATAGAAAGATCAACAAAATTTTGATTTCAATCCTGCAGTAATCCACACATGCCCCCAGTTTACCTAATCCCATCCAGCTTGCAATCGGTTATAGACCGAGAGAGAGGTTAATAAAACTGTTGAAAGAATGTATAGTATTATTATCGTTTTGACCGAATACGGAGTCTACACTAACTAAATCGCCTCTCAACCAAATACACAATAATACTCATATCCTGTATAAATTAGTTTCTTCATCAAAATATCTGTGTCGAAATCATGTATATATGTATATAATAAATTAGTATTATTTTATATATATATATATATATTTAAATTTTATTTACTTAATTATAATTATATATATATATATATATACTAACTCACTTCTTATAAAAACATCCATTTATATATAATTCAACACGCTATATATTATGTATATATAGATAAGCATGTAAGTAACTCACTATATATTATTTATATATAGATAAGCATGTAAGCATCCATGTGGGTTCTTCCTACATCTTTAATATATATCTATATATCCATCATATATATACATATATACGTGTATACACCATATATATATAATATGAATATCATACAAGCAACACTGTGAGTCCCTCAACGGATAAATTGTATCAGTCAAAACGCTTTTGATAATAATCTCCTACATATATCTTGTGAATATCTAAATAAGCATTTAAGCAATCATGTGAGTTCACCCCACATCCTAAATGAATATTTAGAATCCTTCATATATATATATATATTATATATATATGTCTCTGCGTAATATGTATGTATATATAACTATATACTTATTTATATTTATATATAACCACATCTTACAAAAACATCCATTTATATATACGTCCACACGTTGTATCTACGCATATATAGATAAGCATATAAGCAACCATGTAGGTTCTTCCCACATCTATTATAAATATCTATATATCCATATTATATATACACGTGTTTACCCATATACAATATGAATATCATATAAGCAACACTGTGAATCTTTCAACGGATAAATTATATCAGTCAAGAAGTTTTTTTGTTAATATTTATATATCAAAGTTTATATATAGTTATATATTTATGCATATATATATATGTATATATCTGTAAGCAATTAAATTGGTTCGTTGAACCTACAATTCGCCCTAAGTGTATAGTATATTTACTTCAAATATAAATATATATATATATATCTACACGTCTACACCTCATATATATATATATGTATATATAAATATACATAATGTCTATATCAATCCACATAAGCAACCATGTGAGACCTTCTCACCTTATATATTAAATCTAAATATTCTTCTACATATATATTTTGAATATCTAAATAAGCATTTAAGCAACCATGTGAGTTCCCCCACATCTTATATGAATATTTAGAATCATTCATATATATATGTATATATATATATATATGTATGTATGTATATATATATATATCTGCGTAATATGTATATAAATATAGATACATATATCTGTTAAGTATATTTAGATAAACATATAAGCAACAACGTGAGTTTCTCTCACATCTTATATAAATCGAAATGTTCATCATATATATATATATATATATATATATATATATATATATATATATATATATATATATAACTGTAACCAAATTACCTCTTTCTAACTTCATCTAATTTTTCCCCTTATTTTATCTCAGATGCATAGTCGCGGTCTCTTATTGGGATTTATTGTTAGATCTGATTCCTCCAATCTACGTTTCTTTCCATTCGAGAAGGCTTCATTAAATATTGGGCCTAATGATTTTTCTACACATGTCATATTCATTACGTTCATTCCTGATTTTATTTCAATTGATTCTCTAATCAACCTGGTTAATCTATTTCGGTTACATAGTGCAATCCGTTTACAGCCATCCCAGTTTATCTGATGACCTGTCTCCATTGAGTGCCTGGCTAGATCTGATCTATGACTATGTCTGTATTTGCATGCAGTCTTATGTTCACCTCTACGTACCTTTATTGGACGCATGGTTTCACCTATATACCTAAGATTGCAATCTTTACAAGGTATCTCATAAACCCCTGATGTGTTGAGCGGTTCTATTTTTTCTTTCTGATTCGGTAACTTATTGCCTATTGTAAATGATTGTCTTAACACTGTTCTTATGTTGTATTTCGTTGCTAATATCCTAATCTTTCTACTTAATTTGGAGTCTGGTAGAACCAGAGTTCTGTGCTTATCTTCATTCTGATTATCTAAATCTTCTGCCCGTTTCTTCTGGGTTATTCTTCTATTAAATCGCAATAATGTCTCCTTTATGATTTTCTCAGTTAATTTTTCCGGATAACCATTTATTCTGAATATTTCTTTTAATTTCATCAGTTCTTTGTCTCTATATTTTAAATCCACTATTTTAAAACTTCTTATTATCATAGATTTTAGAATGCCTATTTTCATCCCAAACGGGTGATTAGAGCAATAATTCAGGAGGATACCAGAATACGTATCCTTCCTGTAAATATCTTTCTCTAATGTCTGACCCATTCGTTTTAATTTTACATCTAGAAACGATAATTCTTCTTTGTTTTCTTTTTCCAATGTGAATTTTACCTCTCCCAGTTGATTAGCTAAATACAGAAAATTCTTCAACTCCTTGTCCCCATGATTCCAAATTAGGAAGACGTTATCTAGGAATCTTAAATATAAGCTTGGTTTGAGGGGAGATCTAAGTAAGAGATTTTTTTCTAAATAATGCATATAAATATTAGCGACTGGGACTGATAATGGTTGTCCCATAGGAACACCTTTAACTTGAAGGTAGAATTCCTTTCTAAATATAAAGTATGTAGAGGACATACAAATTTTAAACATTTCCATAATACTACTTAACATCATTTTACTCCCTTCTAGTACTTCAGGGTATTCCGTTAGACAACGTTGGACACACTCTAATGCAACATGTACCGGAATGTTCGTATACATAGATACCACATCCAGGCTTGCCAGTTTATCATTCTCTAATAATTTATATTTACTAATAATGTCAGTAAAGTGATAAGTATTCTTTAATGTATAATCTAGAAAATAGGTGTATTTTCTTATTCTATGGCAGAGAAATTTGGACATTTTGTAAGTTGGAGAATTCTGGACATTGACAATTAATCTAAGTGGATTATCTTGTTTATGAATTTTTACTAGACCATACACTCTGGGAGAGAGTGAATGTCTTTGTATTAATGATTTACCAAGTACTGAATCCAATTCCCCAGATCCAATCATTTGATTAATTAAAGCTTTAACCTCACCTTGTAATTTAAACAATAATTGATTGCGCGGGTGGTGGTAACAATTCTTTAAATCAAGTTTGCGTGCTTGAAGTAAACACCAATCACATTGCATTAAACCAGACATCGAACAACATAACAAAACTACCGCTAGCTGCAACGCACTGACGCGTTTCGACCTTCCATGATCATCATCAGAGTACGACGGCAAACTGACTATCGAGGATCAAACCGCATTGAATATATATGGAAATCAATTTAGATATGCGGCTCTCACCTCTAGCAGTCTTGCATACATTGAACTTGACTGAAAATGTCGGATGCACAATTTCTATGCAGTCACGAACATTAACTGTTTGCAGCTTTCGCCACATATATATATATAGGCAATACAATTTAAACAATAATTGATTGCGCGGGTGGTGGTAACAATTCTTTAAATCAAGTTTGCGAGCTTGAGGTAAACACCAATCCCATTGTATTTAACCAGTCATCGAACAACATAACAAAACTACCGCCAGCCGCAACGCACTGACGCGTTTCGACCTTCCATGATCATCATCAGAGTACGACGGCAACCTGACTATCGAGGATCAAACCGCATTGAATATATATGGAAATCAAATTTAGATATGCGGTTCTCACCTCTAGCAGTCTTGCATACATTGAACTTGACTGGAAATGTCGGCTGCACAATTTCTATGCAGTCAACAACATTAACTGTTTGCAGCTTTCGCCACATATACATATATAGGCAATACAATTTAACAATAATTGATTGTGCGGGTGGTGGTAACAGTTCTTTAAATCAAGTTTGCGAGCTTGAAGTAAACACCAACCCCATTGTATTTAACCAGTCTACGAACAAGATAACAAAACTACCGCCAGCTGCAACGCACTGACGCGTTTCGACCTTCCATGATCATCATCAGAGTACGACGGCAAACTGACTATCGAGGATCAAACCGCATTGAATATATATGGAAATCAAATTCAGGCTCGCACACTTGATTTAAATAATTGTTACCACCACCCGCGCAATCAATTATTGTTTTATTGTATTGCTTATATGTGTATATGTGGCGAAAGCTGCAAACAATTAATGTTCGTGACTGCATAGAAATTGTGCAGGCGACATTTACAGTCAAGTTCAATGTATGCAAGACTGCTAGAGGTGAGAGCCGTATATCTAAATTTGATTTCCATATATATTCAATGCGGTTTGATCCTCGATAGTCAGTTTGCCGTCGTACTCTGATGATGATCATGGAAGGTCGAAACGCGTCAGTGCGTTGCAGCTATCGGTAGTTTTGCTATGTTGTTCGATGACTGGTTAAATACAATGGGATTGGTGTTTACTTCAAGCACGCAAACTTGATTTAAAGAATTGTTACCACCACCCGCGCAATCAATAATTGTTTAAATTGTATTGCCTATATATGTATATGTGGCGAAAGCTGCAAACAGTTAATGTTCGTGACTGCATAGAAATTGTGCAGCCGACATTTCCAGTCAAGTTCAATGTATGCGAGACTGCTAGAGGTGAGAGCCGCATATCTAAATTTGATTTCCATATATTCAATGCGGTTTGATCCTCGATAGTCAGTTTGCCGTCGTACTCTGATGATGATCATGGAAGGTCGAAACGCGTCAGTGCGTTGCAGTTGGCGGTAGTTTTGTTATGTTGTTTGTAGACTGGTTAAATACAATGGGGTTGGTGTTTACTTTAAGCTCGCAAACTTGATTTAAAGCATTGTTACCACCACCCGCGCAATCAATTATTGTTAAATTGTATTGTTTATATATGTATATGTGGCGAAAGCTGCAAACAATTAATGTTCGTGAATGCATATAAATTTTGCAGCCGACATTTCCTGTCAAGTTCAATGTATGCAAGACTGCTAGAGGTGAGAGCCGCATATCTAAATTTGATTTCCATATATATTCAATGCGGTTTGATCCTCGATAGTCAGTTTGCCGTCGTACTCACCTTGTAATTTGTCCGTTGGGTCCTTATTTATTTTATGGTAAACTTCTTTATTATTTAATTGTACGTACATCTTATCATCATAATCCCTCTGGTTTATTAGCACTGTTGCTCCACCTTTATCTGCTTTAAGGCATATTACCTTATTAGATAACAACTCCGATCTCAATCTTTTCAAGTCATAATTCTGTTTACATTTATTCTCCCTATGTTCTAACACTAATTTTGCAACATCTAATTCAAATTTAGTTTTATCTTTTCCTGGGAGGAATTGTGCGATTTTAACTGTCTCGGTAATAATTTCATTCTTAGGTATGTATTCTATAGGAACAGCCGTGTTCAGTCCCAGGTTAAGTATTATCTTTTTATTATCTTTGAGATCCATAGATGATAAGTTTATTACCCGTTTCGACACAAAAGAATCGTTTGGAATATTTCTTCCAGGCCTATGGATTCCCAGGTTTACTAGTTTCTTATCATGTCTCTTTTTAACCTTTTGAATTTCTTTATTCCTAGCCTTATCAGTGAATTCCTCTATACATTTAAGGTCCATTGAATGTAATATCAAGAGCAACCTTGACCTTATTTTAGTTTTTTCTCTAATTAGTTCATATTTTCTTTTTTCTTGACTTTTTATCGATGATTTCATTAAATGTATAGAAAGTTCCTGTTTCAGAATATTTCCTACCCTATCTAGCTGAAATGGTAGTCTAAATTTAAAGCATTTAGGTATAGTATTAAATTTTAAACATAATTTCAAGAATGAGATATGTTCCACTTGCCTTACAATTTGTATTTTCCTCCTTTTGTATTGGTTAAAGAGTTCCACCACTGTCCAGTCGTATTTTTGATTTAAATACATTTTAAAAGATGTATTTATTTGCTCAGTGCTGTCCTTCTTGTTGTGGATTTGACGGCATTTTTCTTGTGCGGGACAATTGATAGCACTCATAGGTCGGTAAAATCTTGAACTTCCTTCATTTTCAGATGATGTAATTTTTGGCCTCAATTGATGGGTTCTCACTTGTCCCTTCTTCTTTAAGCCTTCAATTAGCTGATTGTCTGAAAATGACGTTGGAACAAGATTTTCCATTGTTCTTTCACCAAATTTTCGAGCCCGAATTTCCAGGCTCATCTTCAGGGTTGACTTAATACGCACAGGAGTAAAACACAACTTGTGGCAAATGTGGTATCCTCATTCAAGACAGATATATTTATATTTATTTTAATTCCAAATGTATTTTTAATTGTCTTCCTAATATCCGGTCTTCATACCTAGTCTTTAATACTCAAATGTATACAAAAACCTTAGCCTTGTCCCCCTCCGCGCACACGACCACCTATAAAACCGCACAATTTCTCCCAGGGAAAGATAAATTTGAATTGGATGTTGTCAAATTGGTGTTAGAACATAGGGAGGAAAAAAGTAAACAGAATTATGATTTGAAAAGATTGAGATCGAATTTGTTATCTAATAAGGTAATATTCCTTAAAGCAGATAAAGGTGGAGCAACAGTGCTAATAAACCAGAGGGATTATGATGATAAGATGTATGTACAATTAAATAATAAAGAAGTCTACCACAAAATATATAAGGACCCAACGGACAGATTACAAGGTGACATTAAAGCTTTAATAAATCAAATGATTGGATCTGGGGAATTAGATTCAGTACTTAGCAAATCATTAATACAAAGAGATTCACCCTCTCCCAGAGTGTATGGTCTAGTTAAAATTCATAAACAAGACAATCCACTTAGGTTAATTGTCAATGTCCAGAATTCTCCAACTTTTAAGATGTCCAAATTTCTGTGCCATAGAATAAGAAAATACACCTATTTTCTAGATTATACATTAAAAAATACTTATCACTTTACTGACATTATTAGTAAATATAAATTATTAGAGAATGATAAACTGGCAAGCCTGGATGTGGTATCTATGTATACAAACATTCCGGTACAGGTTGCATTAGAGTGTGTCCAACGTTGTCTAACGGAATACCCTGAAATACTAGAAGGGAGTAAAATGATGTTAAGGAGCATTATGGAAATGTTTAAAATTTGTATATCCTCTACATACTTTATATTTAGAAATGAATTCTACCTTCAAGTTAAAGGTGTTCCTATGGGACAACCATTATCGGTCCCAGTCGTTAATATTTATATGCATTATTTAGAAAAAAATCTCCTACTCAGATCTTCTCTCAAACCATGCTTATATTTAAGATTTCTAGATGACGTCTTCCTAATTTGGAATCACGGGGACAAGGAGTTGGAGAATTTTCTTTATTTATCTAATCAACTGAGAGAGGTAAAATTCACATTGGAAAAAGAAAGCAAAGAAGAATTATCGTTTCTAGATGTAAAATTAAAACGATTGGGTCAGACATTAGAGAAAGATATTTACAGGAAGGATATTTATTCTGGTATCCTCCTGAATTATTGCTCTAATCACCCGTTTGGGATGAAAATAGGCATTGTAAAATCTATGATAATAAGAAGTCTTAAAATAGTTGATTTAAAATATAGAGAAAAGGAACTGATGAAATTGAAAGAAATATTCAGGATAAATGGTTATCCGGAAAAATTAACTGAGAAAATCATAAAAGAGACATTATTGCGATTTAATAGAAGAATAACCCAGGAGAAACGGGCAAGAGATTTAGATAATCAGAATGAAGATAAGCACAGAACTCTGGTTCTACCAGATTCCAAATTATGTAGAAAGATTAAGATATTAGCAACGAAATACAACATAAGAACAGTGTTAGACAATCAGTTACAATAGGCAATAAGTTACCGAATCAGAAAGAAAAAATAGAACCACTCAACACATCAGAGGTTTATGAGATACCTTGTAAAGATTGCAATCTTAGGTATATAGATGAAACTATGCGTCCAATAAAGGTACGTAGAGGTGAAAATAAGACTGCATGCAAATACAGACATAGTCATAGATGAGATCTAGCCAGGCATTCAATGGAGACAGATCATCAGATAAACTGGGATGGCTGTAAACGGATTGCACTATGTAACCGAAATAGATTAACCCGGTTGATTAGAGAATCAATTGAAATAAAATCAGGAATGAACGTCATGAATATGACATGTGTAGAAAAATCATTAGGCCCAATATTTAATGAAGCCTTCTCGAATGGAAAGAAACGTAGATTGGAAGAATCAGATCTAACAATAAATCCCAATAAGAGACCGCGACTATGCATCTGAGATAAAATAAGGGGAAAAATTAGATAAAGTTAGAAAGAGGTAATTTGGTTACAGTTATATATATATATATATATATATATATATATATATATATATATATGATGAACATTTCGATTTATATAAGATGTGAGAGAAACTCACGTTGTTGCTTATATGTTTATCTAAATATACTTAACAGATATGTGTATCTATATTTATTACGCAGATACATATATATGAATGATTCTAAATATTCATATAAGATGTGGGGGAACTCACATGGTTGCTTAAATGCTTATTTAGATATTCACAATATATATGTAGAAGAATATTTAGATTTAATATATAAGGTGAGAAGGACTCACATGGTTGCTTATGTGGATTGAGATAGATAGTATGTATGTTTGTATATATATATATATATATATATATATATATATATATATATATATATATATATATATATAAATATGTAGACGATAATAGACGTGTGAATATATATATATATATATATATATATATATATATATATATATATATATATATATATATGTATATATATGTATATTCAAAGTAAATATACTATACACTTAGGGCGAATTGTAGGTCCAATGAACCCATTTAATTGCTTATAGATATATACTTATATATATATGCATAAATATATGACTATATATATATATAATGTTGAGGCCCCTAACCTATTCGAGTCTGTAAGCCCCATAGATGCCAGATCGATGGAAGTCCTAAAATTTACAGAAGAGTCTGATATGCTTATATGATTGCTTGCGTCACTTAAGTTCAAGTCCGCTATGTCCTGCACTAACCTACTTGTGTCCTCAAATTTAATATCGGTATCCATGAATATATGAGATAACAATAAAATCGATACTTACTGTTAGGCAATCGGAAAGTGAAAGTTGGAAAGCTGTTCCACTCAGCAATAATCTGACTATGACTATATATAAACTTTGACATATTAACAAAAACTTCTTGACTGATATAATTTATCCGTTGAAAGACTCACAGTGTTGTTTATATGATATTCATATTGTATATGGTGTATACACGTGTATATATAAGATGGATATATAGATATTTATAAAAGATGTGGGAAGAACCTACATGGTTGCTTATATGCTTATCAATATATGAGTAGATACAACGTGTGGACGAATATATAAATAGATGTTTTTATAAGATGTGGGTGTATATAATTATAAATAATTCTTTTGAAATGCGAGCTTTAATAAATTCATTGTACCCTTTTTATGTGCAAAAACAAAAAGAAATTTTATCAGATATAAGAAAATTTTCTTTTGCATGGTCTTCTCAAATATCTACTCATGAACATATCTTTATATATAAATTGGAAAGCAAAACAAGATAGAAATACGTGGACAAAGCGAGTGTGAAAAATAGAAACCAATCAAATTGCGTGCGTCACATCCAGTTCAAACTCAATGCTTCTACGTGCTTCTTCTGCTTACATAAATCCGGCTGCAATTTGTTTATCCATAAGGCTTCGTATGTAGCTAGCTCCCTTTTGTTTCTGCATTTAGTAATTACATTGAATGCTACGTCTGGAGAACATACGTGCGTTGTTTTGATGATGTGTTTCGCAATAGCAGACGTGTATTCACCATTTGATTTAAAACAGGCGTTCAAGTTGCAATGTCCTCTCATTCGAGTAATTAACCGTCTGGTCGATCGGCCTACGTAAGTTGATCGACAACTTGCGCATGTATATTGGTAAATAATATTTGATATCAACATTAACGGCTGTTTCTCTTTGATTGCTGGTAAAGGCAAGTGTGTTACCCTAAATAACACTCGTAGTTTGGCTGCATTAAATGTGCGTGTCAATGCTGCTTCAACTTTCTTTTGTGCCATTCGGGAAACTGCATCCCCCTTAAATGTGATGTTTACGTAGACGGTTTTCTTTTCTGGCACATAGTACGTCTGTTTCTGGTTAACTCCCCTTTTAATAATTGATTCAATTAATTGTCTGGGATAGCCATTAGACATTAAATCGTTAATTGCTTTATTATATTCATTTTCTTTAGAATCTTGACTAACCAACCTGTCAATTCTTGAGAAGCAACCACGAACTGTTGATAATTTATATTGAAATGGCACAAAACTGCTGTAATGCAAATACTGTGCAGACCATGTTGGTTTATGGTAAATTGTTCTGTTTAATTTACCATTAGTTTCTTTCTTTAATAGTACATCTAGGAAAGGCAGACAGTCATCTTTCTCGTGCTCTGACGTGAAACCGATATTCTTATGTGCTTTGTTGAAACTTTGAAGCAATGTTCGTGATTGCGACCTGTTTTT
>JAQBSW010004636.1:0-66722 GCA_029291075.1 Eudiplozoon nipponicum
AACGAATCAATAGGAAATTATGTAAACTAAGAATTAAACGAGATAATATAATGAAGTTTAGTCTTATCAATAGTATTAAACAAATGAGGTTAGATTTGATCGATAAAGAAATTAATTCATCACTGCTGATAATCCGTCAAAGATCCGAAATAATTATTTTGGCCAAAATGAAGAGTAATCCTAGACTAGAATACAAGCTCCTCACAGATTACAGTAAATATAAGGATAAGTTAAAGCTTATATTACCTGTGGAGAAAATTGAGTATGAATTTCTCTGTGAATTGGTTGAAGTATTTGGCAATTTGATATGTAATCCACAGAATGAAAGCAACTCCATGGAACCACCTGATCCTTCGGGAGACCAGGACCAGGACTTGTTATTGACAGTGATGCATTGATAAAATTAATGTTAAAAATAAAATTTTAAGAAAAAACAAAAAGATCACCTTGGTATTTCGATTGATAACCTACTTCAATTACCTTTAAATTTTATGAATACGCTCTGCACCTTTATAAATAGAATTTTGAAGAATGGGAAATTACCAATCGATATACTAAAGATAGTAGCTAGACCGTTGCCAAAAGTAAGTAATCAAACGTGCGCCAGTGATTATAGATTAATCTCTATTATCCCTTCGTTTTTGAAGATAATAGAACGATTGATACTAGATCATTTAGAACGTATGTAGCCGGCTGATTTTGATATATGTCAACATGGCTTTTCGAAAGATAGATCGACAACTACTAATATGCTTTCTATGTGGAAACATGTAATCACATTAGACGAGAATAAGTTAGATGCATTAATTGTATTTATAGATATCTCAAAAGCTTTTGACTCTATATATTTTGATGCTATTTTGAATGCGATTAATTTATTGAATATTCATCAGACTATTTTTAGATTACTTAAATACTATTTATGTAATCGAAGAATGAGTATTCAAGTAAACGATTTGATATCAAAATCGAAAAGAGTAAGACGTGGAATTCCAAAGGGATCAAGTTTGGGGCCAATTTTATTTAAAATCTTATTTGCACATTTGGAAACTAAGATCCTTAACGGTCGAGTTTGCAAAATCGCAGATGATTTAAAAATATTTCTTTTAAATTGATCAAAAAAATGTCGAATTCTCCAAAAATAATGTGACATTAGATTTGTATGATCTAATTAGATATTTGATAACACTAGGGCTGAGAATAAACAATAAAAATACGAGAGCTTTAATAATAGGTAACAGAACAGACTTTAATTAGGTTTATTTTCATGATGCTGTGATTAATGAATTGTTTGAGTTTAAACTTATGCAAGAAATAAGGGATTTACGCATAACTATTCAATGTACAGCTTCTGCAGAGAGACATATTGAAAGGATAGTAGGCAGTGCCAAGAAAAGATGGGCACTAATAAATCGACATATCTTATCGAATGACATAAAACTTAAAATGTATATAATATGGATTAGACCGATACTAGAATATGCTGCCGCTACTTGGAATCCATTAAAAAAGGGTTTGTCCAATAAGATAGAAGCTGTACAAAGAAAAGTTGTGAAACAAATTAGTCCTATCTCCTGAACTATATACGCCCCAAGATTTTAGTTTGTATCAATGCAAAATTAATGGTTTCGGAGGATGTGCTATTGCATAAAAGTTTTCCATTTTAACCAGTGGACTGTTGCCTATATGAATCCAATAAGAAAGAGTCATGAAGTTGGAACTAGATCTGGACATTTAGCAATATCTCCTCCTTTGGTGGGGAATGTTGCGAGCAAGTTATTCTCTTTTTCGAAAATCTACAAAATTTATAACCAATTGCGAAAGGGGCTTAGAGAAACGCCTCCATCTAAGATGTCTTTTAAATTTTTATCTACTGAACTAGAAAAAGTCTACAATCCTGCTGATATTTTTTATTTTGATTAGGATAATACTTTCTCATGGTTGAATAAAAGACAAGGAAATTGTTATCAGAAACATAATTTCTTGAGATTTTTATTTCCAAGTTTTGTATTATTAAAATTGAAATGTTATGCATTATATCATCATGTTAGTCAACAATACATAAAATCAATTGCTAGTCATGGTTCTCATTTTTTTGCATAATGTTACACTCGAATTATACCTTAATTTTTCCTATTTTTGATGATGAATCTATTATTCTTTACAGCCGAACATTCTGATATTGATATATTGTACAGTACAACTAGTGAGATTTTCTTATATACATGAGACTAATTGCACATTTTTATGGGATGTGATATCTTTTTTTTATATTGTACATTTTCCAATTTTATTATTTGATGGAACATGTGTGGTTTGAATCCAAATAAATAAAGATATTCTATCATATTATTTAGCCAGGACAGTTCATCCAGTAGACCGATGTAGTCCTCATTGGGAACTCTTCAAGTTCTTTTTACAATTTTCCTGCGGACGTGGTTAGAACCGGATCAAAATTGCTTCGGGATCTGCGACTTTATCCACTGCACTACCGTGCCGAACACCACACACAATTTTCAGTTATTTAAGAGCTTACGTTTTTGTTTAGCCCTCTTTTTCGCATCGATCCTATGCGACGTCTCTTTCGACATAATTTGCAATTAAACACTCACAATTCGTTATTGTTTAACAAAAACCATTCTACCTGAAGAAGTTGTATTAAATTGAAATTTGGTGCAATTAAACAATCATTGATCGCGAGAATGGTCTAATCTATTTGAATTAAGTTTACGAGTTCTGTATGTAAGCACCAATTCCAAAGTATATACAAGTTTAAGGCAAAACACCACTGCAATTTCAATCAGGCGTTATCTGTCTGCATGTATGTTCGTACTTCGCTATATTTTGTGTACTATTTACGTTCTATGTAATAGAAATCTATTCCGATCTTCTGCATCTCCTGTGAACCAAATGATAAAATAGAGCAATTGTGATTCTTTGTAATGCATAGTATGTTTGGATAAGATATCTTGCCTCTTTTGAAAATTAAAAAATATATATTATAAGCATTGACATTAAATGTGACAAATTATTTGTTATACAGTTAAACGAACTATACCAACATCTTAAATTAACGCTGCGATCCTGATATAAACACCTGACCCATTATGTACATACATTTATCAGTATAAATTAAGTATTGTAAAGTAATGCCTTATAGGCCCCTCTTAAAGGACAGACTAACCAGGAATCATTAGTTAGTATATAACTGATAATTTTGTGTAATGTGCGGCAGGGTGGTTACGTGGTTAGAGCACCAGATTCCGAAGCAGACGTGCTCAGAATCGAGCCCCGTAAGCGGCAAATTATGGATAATACGTGATATGTTACCAATAAGGACGAACCCGTTCTACTGGATGAATTGACTTTTCCACGCTATACAATACTTGGTTTATAATGGCAAATGTAAGTATATAATGGGTCAGGTGTTTATATCAAGACCGTTACCTTGATTAAAGTAAACGTTTGGACATGTTTATTTATTTGAAATTTCTGGACTAATAATATTTATGTAAATTATTCGCGTGGACAGTTTATTCTATCTCAGCAAAATTAATTTTTGTGGTCCATTTTTCTAGATAAGTTTTAAAGATTAATGAACATTATAGGAATAAGACTGTTCCACATTTTGTTAACTTCAGCAAGACTGTTGGTGGTACATTTATACCACCCGCGCATGCAACATTTAGCAAAATTTAGAGAGCCAGAGATAGAGAGAGAGAGAGAGAGAGATTAATGCATGAAAGATCAAAAAGAAGATATGCGGGTGGGCAAATTAAGTAGAACCAAACAATGCACGTGTCAACTTCAAAAAGAGTTGGGCAATTGAACAATAATGTAGCTAATATTTCATGTATATAAACATTTGCAAACACACACAAAAATGCGAATCAGAGAATTTTGACGAATTATGTCAATTTCACGATAAGATCATCCGGCAATGATTATGTAGATACTGTATGTAAATTATTGATGCGTTGACGTAAATCAGTTAACCTATGTATATATATATATATATATATATATATATATATATATATATATATATATATATATATATATATATGCTGCGAAATGTGTATTCGCATGTTAAACTCTAAATGACAAAACAGCAGAACATTATGATCTAACTAGATTAGAGCTGCACATGACAATAATAATTAACTGTCAATTTGGTGAAAGTTATCGTTTCGATACAGTGAAATTTATGAAGTTAAAGGTTAACAAACTAAACAAACCGAAATGGCACAAGCATTTATGAAAAAAATTATAAACAAATATTTATTTGTATTTTATTCTTCAAAACGAGTTCAAACTTTCGGTTCAGCGCATATTACGCCGTTTGAAATAAACGACGCGTTGAAGAAGTTTGTTAAATGCTTGGTAAATTTTTCTTCTTTACATAATGGCATTCGGAAAACCTTCGCTGCATGACCACTTAAAATGCGTCGAATATTCGGGTTATATTGGAAGGGGTTCAAATGCATCAGCGACACTTCTAACTGATATGTGTGAATTCTCATACGCTTTTTGGTTATATGTTATGTGTTGCGGAGTGCTAATATATATATATATATATATGCATTTATGTATTATGTGTGGCATTACTAGTAACAAATTAGTTCAAATAGGACCAGAAGGAAAGCCCAAGTCAGCATGATTAAAAGGTATAATCTCATGTACACGTATTGTACTACTGACGAGACTCATAGGTAGGGGGTTATTTTTTACGCCTGGTCATCCACTATATATTTGGTCGGGGAATGTGGGAAAATTGGACAATGGCTAACTCTTAAACTTGCAGTGGTTATCGCGAGGGTACAAACTCTGTTTCGAAAACAATTATAATAGAAATACTACCAATTTATTTATAATTTCACTTCGGAAGCTCTACTTACTACAATGACTGAGAGTACTAGATCTATTTCTGATTCTAATATTTCTTCTTTTAATACTAATACAACTACTACTAATGCTAATATTAATAATAATAATAATAGTAAAATACAACAACAATATTAATATTAACCATAACATTAAAAATATTAATGCTCTTTTGGAATGCGAGTCGTGATTGATTGGGTTTTCCGTTATTTCACACTCTCTCCGCGTTTACACTTTTTTATTTTGTTTGGCCTTTCAATATATAAATTATTGTAAATTTGATACTTGAGAAGAATATGAGAAAAAAAATGTTTCGTGTATCTGATAAAATTTCTTTTTCTGTTTGCACCAGGATAGGTACTTGATTAATACTACAAAATCAACAACAACAAAAACTACTTCTTTTACACTACTAATACTGCCTCTACTCGTAATACAACTACTAGTATTACTTATAGTAATTCTACTACTATTGATACAACTGTTACTAATACTACTACTCTCGCTAATATTTAATTTTAAATAACTACCACTATTATTTCTATAGCATCTGCTACACCACAGATATTTCCATTGATACTAATGATAATACAGCTATTATGAATACTACTATTAGTACCAGTTCTACTTATTTTAAGATTAATAATGATATTATTACTACTACTGTTGGTGTTACTTCTAAATGTATTGATATGAATCACGTATCTTTTACCAAAAATATCATTGATAAAACCGTTTATTACAAATAATAATATGAATAATTCTGAAATGTCTACCGCTCATACTACATTAAATACAAATCTTAAACTTTACTACTAGCGTTAGTATAAATTTTACTTTTACTTTGACAATTATACTATAAATAAAGATAACCCTTCTTCTAAAATGAAAATTATATATAACTCTACTACAACTACCACTACATGTTCTAAATTTACCATTCTTGTGATAGTTATTGTAACATTTATCATGCTTGAGCTATACCGTCCTATTATTCCACATTCTTCTACCAAATATATAGTGGTTAAAGGGCGTAATACCGGCTCCTACTGATGAGTCGCCAGTAAGCACGAAACGAATGTGCATGAGATTATACTTTCAGTTCATGCTGCCTTTGGTTTATCTTTCTGGTCACAACTGAACTAATTTGTTACTAGGTTCGCAAAACCTAATACATACTTGCATATATATTAGTTCTTCGCAACAAACAGTATTTAAATGCTACTATTGTTTGTACTGAAACTATAAGACGAATAATTAGAAAATCTCCATCTACTTCTAATTTTACTAATAGGAATTCAACCAATAGTACGACGAATAACTTTGCTACTACTGCTAATAATACTACTATCAATTTTCCTACTACAGCTAAAAATAACAACACAAGTTTAAATTTATATTACATCAAAAAGTTCTCTTACCCTTCACATTAACATTGACACTACTAGTAATAATGTTTAATATGCTAAATAAATTTCAATTAATTGCGTAACTACTATTGAAATAATTAATGCTAATACTACTTCGTCTAATAATATTATTATTTTTGTGTCTACAAGTACTGTTACAATTTAAATTTCTAGAAATAGTATTAGTACTGCTGATACATATAAAAAAACTTATTTTAATAAATATAATAAGAAGACTACTATAAATACTGGTAGATCTAGTTATGCTTCCACTAATAGAACTTGTATTATCTTTGATTATATGATTACCAATAATAATATTAACAGCGCAACTACAGATACTATTATTAATTACACTACTAGTAATGTTACAATTACACTAGTGTCTATAACAACTATTTCTACTACAAATTATGCTACTACTACTACTAATAGTAGTAGTAGCAGCAGTTTTAAAAGTAGTATTAGTACTTTTACTACACCATCTATAATTCCCAATATCATTTAGTTTGTCCAAAGCTTGCAGCACTGTGGACACAGAAAATAAATCCAATGCTTGTTGTTCTACTAGTGGTACAACTCAAATGATCCATATTTTTGTATCTGATGTTGCCACTGTTGATAAATTAAATGATAAAACTAATGATTCTGATCATTCTGCTATTATTTCTGCAGAAACTTTTAATTGTTTTTTACAAACTTCATACTACAAAACAAAATCAGCCTTATTTCTGAAAATTTCTAAGTAGCTGCGTTAGTATCTGTTTAATTGTATTAATTATCCCTTTATTTCGACTTATACTGCGCTAGAAATATATCGAATACTGGTTTATTAACACTACTTATCACTAAAGTTTACTGATACTGCCAATACCACCTGTACTAATAGTTCAAATACCATCATACTTACAGACACTTTGTTTGTTATGGTGTTGTTACGTTTGTTTGGTTATGTTATTCGACGACTGTTTAAATAAAATGGGATTGGTGTTTACTTGAAGCTCGCAAACTTGATTTAAAGAAATATTACCACCACTCGCGAAATCAATTATTGCTTAATTGCATATCTACAGATACTCGTTCCATTATTACTTCAATAGATTTTATTACTATGTTGTTCCTAATAATTGTAACTTTGGTAAAAGGACCAACTGCTTCCAAATTTGAGCGATATTGATGCAATTATAAAAAATTAGACATGGGGAAATAATACCTATCAATGAGATTATTTTATTAAATCTCGCTTGTTATTAGAATATTTCATTAATGCAATCGCTTCTGACATCTAACAACACATTCAAATGTCAATGTAGTGCGGGTTATTTAGTAAGGGAATGAAATGTTAGTGGAATGCAACAGCCACTACATTACATGCATTATTCGATATAGAATTGATTATTTAGAGCATGCCATTCCACCACGGATGTAGATAATAAATGTTTGATTAAAAATCCTGAATATTAAGTAATCATTGATTGTGGCGGAAGGTGATAATATTTTTCTAAATCACGTTCGTAAACTGGCGATAACCACGCATCTCCTATTGTTAACCAGCCATGCTGCGTAACTGGTTAACTAAGATTGTATTGCTGTTAATCCCATGCATACAAACTTGATGGGAATGATCAGAAACATTAGTTTACGCGCTGTTAAATGTAGAAAAGCTTCGATCGGTTTATACTTCGTGCAAGTAAAAATCGATAAAAGGATATTTACATACACCTTGTGGTGATTAACTACTATATATACATTAATACCATAATGATAGCGCACCTATCAACAGGTAGTGAACGATGGCATAAAGCGTTATGCTGAAGTAATCGTGAAATATGTGTTCAATCCAATACATTTGTACGTGACGCGGTCATAGGCAGTTTATTAGAAGAAGCAATCACTACGCATTAAACTCACTATTTTTTCAATCAAGTTTGCGAGCTTGAAGTAAGCACCAATCACACTGTATTAAGCCAGTCGTCGAACAACATAGGAAAAACATCGTCAGTCATACGTACTGACGCGTTTCGAACTTACATGTTTATCAAAAGAGTACGACGGCAAACTGTCTAGTGAGGATCAAACGGCAATGCATATATATGGAAAGCAAAAATAGATAAGCAGCTCTCACCTCTAGTAGACTTGCATACATTTTACTTAACTGAAAGCTTTCAGTTACAGCAATTTCATTATGCTGGTTACGATTGGAATCAATTACCACAATTTCGAAGTAATCATGAAGTTAGTGAGTTAAGGGTATAACGTTAATAAATTTTTAAAAGCGATGAACTATTATGTTTATAAATTTTATTATTAATTGTGTCGCCCAATTGTCCCACATTCCTTACCGAAATATACAGTGGGCGTAATAAAAGCTCCTACTTTTTAGTCACCAGCAAGTATGATTCGAATGTGCATGTGGTTATACGTTCCTTTCATGCTGGCTTAGATTAATTCTTCTGGTCATATTTAAACCAATTTTTTACTAGATGCGCAACACCTAATACACGATTACATTTATATTAGTTCTCTGCAAAGAACAGTATCTTACTCGATTTTAAATTATGCTTGTAAGCTTTAAATAGACACCAATCCCATCATATCTATCCAGCTGCAGAACATAGCAAAACTACCGTCAATCACACCAACTTATGTGTTTCGACCTCCTGTGTTTGTCATCGGAGTAAGACGGAAAACTTTGCAACGAGTTTGAAGCTGCAATATATTTATGAGAGGTGGGGAAGGTTGAAAAAAATGTTATTTTCGTAAATGCGCAGAAGTGGTGAACCTGAAATTTCCATTCGAGTACAATGTATGCGACGCTAGTAGGGTTGAGAGCTGCTTAATGTGTTTTCGAAGCCATTTCGATCCTCGTCAATCGGTTTGTTATCTTGCTCTGATGACGGCTGTGAAATTAAAAAATGTCTGAGTACATGCGATTAAGATAGATTTGTTATAATTGGTGATTGGTTTTGATAACATGGGATTGGTGTTTATCGTAATCTCGCTAACTTGTAAAAATGATTGGTGCCATAAATAATTAAACAGTATTTACTAAGAAGGCTGTTCTATTCAACTTCAGTACATCTGTCTGTACTGTATCGAGATTAGCATTTCAGGCATTTGTTCTCGATCGACCCTTATTTTTAGCCGTTAAATCATCAGAAATACTGATTGTGCTAATCTGGGAAAAAATTCCGCATCGGATCAAGTGATGCCTCCTGAAACTGTTCAGTCCAAGACGTAGATAATTTCCAAAAGAAGACACACAAACGTTGTGTCTTAATGGACGACGCAAATAAGTTATTCCAAACTGTTCGACCTCAATTGTCAGGCCAGGAACAAAAATAAAATATTAAAAATGTTTCTGACACAGCGAAATAAATGCGCGGCCTAGTGGCCGGCGGGCCGTGGTTAGTTTTAATCGCAATGTTAGCACGAACCTCGGCGGTAATATAGAGATACTGCCGTATTAACTCTTATCAGGCCTCGAGTTCATTTTTACTGAAAAGTTAACTCTTAGCGCTGAATAAGCGATAGCCGAATCAGAATAGGCGTGCCAATCGAATTGTGCAAACATCGGCCGCTGACGTATAATTTGGCTAATTGATTCGTAAATCTTGTTACCTCTTGCAGACAGTTTAATATAACAGGTTAACTGAAATCAAATCATCCATCCATTGACCGATAGGGCTATCTTACATACTCAATCATCAATTTTCAAATGCTGATGATTCTATGTTAGCGATGCGATGGTGAGCTGTTAATTTTAAATTAAATGTTAAGTATTCTAAACTTATCATTAACGGTTACACTTCTATAAAGTAAACCATAATTTTTACAAGATTAACTTAATGCCATTGGATAAATTTCTCGATTACAACATTTCAAAGGCAAATTTTACTAAACCGTCAGTTGCAACAATTATCTAGCTAGTAACCGAGTTAATTTGAATAAAGATAAAGAATTACACGTTAATTTACCTCACCGTTTGGAATTACAGCTAAATACCGGAAGAGTTTTATATATCAGCTGAATGATATTATTGATTAATTGTCTGGCTTCAAGAATGGCCTTCTGGATAAGATTCGATTTTAAATGGAAAAATTTGACAAATTCAAGAACAACGTAACGCGTATTTATTAAATGCAGATTTTTTTAGAATGCGAGCTTTAATACAATTCATAATACCTTTTTCCATCTACAAAAATATAAAGAAGTTTCATCAGGTTCAAGAGTCGTTTCTTTCTCATTTTCTTCTCAAATATGTATATATAAATTTAAGGGCAAAACAAAAAAGAAAAACGTAAACATGGAGAGAGTGTTTTTCCCATAATATTGTAATCGACTTCCGATAATCAAATAATTATAAGGAACTTTCACGAATCGGTTTTACTCTGAACAGAAAGGTATTTCAAGATCAATATAATCATATGACACATGATGGTCAGGTGTTCGATGTAAGATATTTTTACTCGTTATACGTACACAGCAGATTAGCAGTTGTTGAACTGAAACTCCTAGTCAGTATTTACAGAAAATTTAAATTACTTTAAATGAACACCAGCCCAGTTTTTTTTATCCTGCTGCCACGAATTGCCAAACAACCGTCAGTTGCACATGTTGAAGCGATTAAAATTTCGATCGTCTTTACTTAGACACTGCGGCAACCTAAATAACGGAAATAATCTAATTAATTCTATTAAATGTCCTGACAAGATGAGGTGTGATTCTTACACCGATTAGTCGCACTTCCATTGTATATTAACAGAATGCTAGCTGCACAAATCCTATTAAGTTACAGTCAGAATACTTAAGCTATATTGGCCACATTCGTGTGAGTTAATTAAGCCTGCGTTGTGTGTGGGGTTGGTCAAAACAATATTTTCAAGCCTTGTAATTTGCATCAGTTAACTTTTTTACAAAACCTCTCCCATCGAAGCAAATGTTACCTTTTGTACAGTCCCGGTAATCGTAAAAAAATAACATACTCCAATGATTCTAATGTTAACCAATACGTTTAATCTTAATATTTCAAATGGTTAAAATATAGTTTTTATAGAAGGTACATTATTAAAAACATACGCAGACAAAAGCACAATGACAAATTTCATCAGATTAAATTACGTAAACGTATTCAATAAAAAAACTGGAGTCGGACTAAACATTCTTCCGCAAATAAATGTCATATGAGCTCCACCTAAAGCAAAAATAGACAAACCAAATTACATTAGTTAGTATATAATTTAAAAATGTGCATAATGAATTTTGCGGCAGGGTGGTTCATTGGTTAGAGCACCAGATTCCGAAGCAGACGTGCCCAGTTTCGAGCCCTGTCCGCGGCAAATACAGGCCAGTACATGATGAGTTCTCAATAAAGACGAAACCGGTCTACTGGATGAATTGCCTTTTCTACACTATATAATTCTTAGTTTATACTGACATATGTAAGTAATTAATGGGTCAGGTGCTTATATCAAGACCGCAAACTTGATTATAATAATTGTTATCACCACCCGCGCAACAAATGTTCGTTTAATAATATAAATGTTCCTGCACAAACATAAAAATTTGTAACTGTCATATAACTATGATCCAGCATAATAAACCAATATAAAATGTGAGTGGAATTATCAAACAAAGAAATCGTTCTAGGGCTTCCAAATTAATTGTAACCTATTACACAATTTCCTAATGTTGGACACATTTGAGGACTTCTTAATGCTGGTATGATTTAACAATCAATGATTGCACGTGTGCTTATAACAATTATTCACTCAGGCTCGCGAGCCCCCGACAAGCACCAGTCTTAATTTATTTTAAGCAAGCATGCCTGATTTAATGAATTCTTTTCCCCATTGATTTAATTAAGAAATTTTATATTGTATAATATTCGTACTTAGAGCGAAATCTACAAAACTATTTGATTCGTGATAGCATATAATTTGTGCAGATGATATATCCAGTCAAGCATAATCTAGGCGGTATTACGCCGTTTAACCACTATATATTTGGGTGAAGGATGTGGGATAATAGGACGGCACAATCTCCTAGACGTATCTGTAAACCTGCAGTAATGTAGCTAACGTCATATAAAGTCTCGAAAATGCGGCTTGAACGCTAATTCCCTCTACATAAAATATATATACCAAGTCTGTAAAGGATACCAACACTATGGCTACTGTGTCAGTATCCGACACCAACATCATATTACCGAAAGGTACATGGTACTAACACTTTGTTTGCCTAGTTGGTACATGATACCACCATGATGGATATCAATGTATGCTATAGTTCACCGAAATTGAGAATTACAACAATTTCTGAACACCTGTTACTCCAGTAAATCCATACACTCTGGCCTTGCTCGATATCAGTTATCATATTTCAGCGGTAATCATGACATCATTCAATTCAATACATAACAATTAAATACTGTTTGTTACGGAGAACTAATTTATATGCAAGTATGTATTAGGTGTTGCGAAACTAGTAACAAATTAGTTCATTTTTGAGAAGGATAAACCTAAGACAGCATGAACGGAAAGTATAATCTCATGCACATTAGTTTCGTGCTTACTGGCGACTCATCAGTAGGGGCCGGTATTGCGCCCTTTAACCACTATATATATGGGTGAAGAATGTGGGATAATTAGTATTATTTTGGGATAATTATAATTATCCCACATTCTTCACCCAAATATATAGTGGTAAAAGGGCGTAATACCGGCTCCCACTAATGAGACGCCTGTAAACACTAAGCGAAAGTGCATGAGATTTTACATTCCGTTCATGCTGTCTTTGGTTTATCCTTCTGGTCACAACTGAACTAATTTGTTACTAGGTTCGAAACACCTAATACATACTTGCATCTATATTAGTTCGCCGCAACAAACAGTATTTAATTGTTATAATCTAGGCGAGTCTGCTAAGGGTGAGAGCCAAACATCTGATTTTGCGGTTTGATCTGCATCAATTGGTTTAATGTCGTGCGTTGATGACGACCGTTGACTGTCGAAACGCACTAGTACATGCGACAAAATGTAAATGAATTGGAGTTTGTCCCAAATTTAAAAAAAAATGTTTTAAAGACATCTGGGACATTGCGACACGTTTGATGATTTTAAGGCAATAACGTTCCCATCCACCTTAAATTGTGTACACAATATCCTCGTCCATATCGACTCTCCCAGGAAAAGTCCACAAGAACTTCGCACCTGATATTTGCATTAGTAGGATTACTGTAGGTGAAACTTGACAGAAGAACTTATAATTATTTTTAAATTACGACTGTCATGATAGCTGGATGAATTGCCTTTTCTACATTACACAATGCTTAGTTTATACAGACAAATTTATATACATACACACAAACATAGATATATATATATATATATATATATATATATATATATAATGGAATATTTGTTTATATCAAGATTGCAAGCTTGATTTAAATAGTGATAGCGGGTTGTTTGTCCAGAAATTACAAGTCCATCGGGTGCCATCAATCCCAGTGTCCAGCCATGCTTTATAGTTAATTTAATTAAACCTTTAATTGCGAGCCCTTATCTACTTACATGTTTTGATTTAAACAGGCCAAGGTTCCGTACTTAATTATTATAATATTTACAGTTTTGTTGTTTATTTCGTTTATAGAGGATTATGGAGACATGCCAATTTATGCGTTTCTAGACTAAGCATAAGCGTCATTTGGGGAAAAATTGTGGTCTTTCAGTCAACTTGTCTTAGGATCTAGCAGAGCCAACTGCAGAGCGCTACTAAACTTTATATGCATGTTTTCCCATATACATTTTAAGGCAACATATAGGAAATGGTTGCCCTCTATTAGATACCTGGTGTTCAAAAGCAAATAAGTAGTTTGGAAGGACAAAATAGATTTCCGTATAATTGGTTGACTTTTATGTGATGTGCTAAAATTGGATTGATTACATTTTTTCCAAAATCAATGCGCGACGCTGTGAAATCAGAAATAGTAATTTCTTTATTTTGGTTTTCTTTATCATTTCTCGTCTTTAATAAGAACAATACAAGTTTGCTTTGAATTTTAAAATAAATTGTGCATTAAAGCTTAAATTTATTACGAATCAGGTACATAGAACACACTTGAAAACGTCTTTTATGAGCACCTTGTTTATAAAGGCCACAATGTCTATCGGGAAGGTTTCCATTATTCTTCAAAACAAATCATTAACACTTGTTACGCATTGCAGAAGCTGTTAATAGCAACATTTGTAATTCTCAGTTAAATAAAAAAAAAGAACTTTGTGCTAGAATTGTATATGAACTGGCGAATTATAGAATCAATGATTGTGCGGTTGGTTTTGCTATGTTGTTCAACAGCTGGTTAAATACAATCGGTTGGGTGTTTACTTCAAGCTTGCAAACTTGATTTGGAGAACTGGTGAATTGGTTTCGTTCGTGATTGGTTTTAAATTTGTGTGTCTCATCATTTGAATATAATCCAACTCGATCAACATGGCTTTTCAAAATTTACAATATAATGTGCCGGTTATTGCGGCTGAGTTGAATTCGACTAAAAGAAATGGCCTTCTTTTAAATTTTGCTTTATACACCAACATCATAATATATTTATGCATAAATGCACAATTGGCTTCTCAATAAATACACAAAATGCGTAAAATTGGCCTGAATAAAAATTATATAGAATTTTAAATGTGTTGCTCAGAGAATGTTCAGGTTTTCATTGTTTCCAAAAAGTAAACCCCAAAAACAAAATAAATACACGAAATTCACGAGTTAAATATTTTAAATAGGCTGAACGTTACATTTAGAAATTCTATTTACAATTTCGAATAGAGCACAGTGCAGCGGGTCTTACATAAATTAGGACTTCTTTTATTTTAATCATCAAATTCTTACACTTACGAGTATTCCATAACTTTGCTTATCACAAAGTGATTTTGCACACGTAAGTTTATTTGAAGATTTTCATCGTTTCTCTAAGTTATTTTGGTGTATTTTGTGCAACCCGCTCTTTTATCACCTGCTTTTATCAGTAAGCGCCAAACAAACCATTCCTAATCAAGTTTACTATTGGTCACCTTGTAGGTTGCTGACACATTGTGGATGATCGATCATAGTTGTCCCGGCTGGACAGATTGTTCAACTAATGCATTTGCCCAGTTTGATTTGGCTCATTGCCAACTGAACATCAGGAGACATTATTTAGAATCAAAATTTAAAAAATGACCAACCAAATCTATCATTATTGAACAGACACAATCCTAAAAGCGGAATTGGTATTGAATTCCACATTTTATATAATTAAACAAGCTTTGGTTGCGCGGACAGTGATAAAAATTACGATCTTGATATAAACACCTGACCCATTATTTACATACATTTGTAAGTATAAACTAAGTATCGTATAGTGTGGAAAAGGCAATTCATCCAGTAGAACGATTTTACTGGCAAACGTATATACATAATGGGTCAGGTATTTATATCAAGATCGAAACCTTGATTGAATAATTGTTATCACCGCCCGTGCAACCAATTTTCATTGAATTATATAAAATGTTCAGATCAATACCAATTCCACTAGTAGGATGTTTTCTGTTCTATAAAGTTAGATTTTGGACTCCAACTAAAAGGTAATAGCCTAATTGAGTTACAATTGTTAGTATAAAACTGACCATTTCATGTACTGTGCGTCAGGGTGGTTCAGTTTTTCGAGAAACAGATACCGAAGCAAAAGTACCCAGGTTCGAGCCCTGTCCGTGGCATATTATGGACGGTTTTTGATGAGCTCCCAACAAGGACAAACCCCGTCTATTGGATGAATTAAATACTGTTTTTTTTGTGGAGAACTAACATATATGCAAGTATGTATTAGGTGTTGCGAACCTAGTAACAAATTGGTTCAGTTATGACCAGAAGGATAAACCAAAGGCGGTATGAACGGAAAGTATAATCTCATGCACATTCGTTTCGTGCTTACTGGCGAATGGATGAATTGCCTTTTCTACACTATGCAATGCTTAGTTTAGTCCGAAAAATGTATATACCTAATTGGCCAGGTGTTTACATCATGATTGCAACCTTGATTAATAAATTAATTCTTATCACCAATCGCACAACCAATTTTCAGACATGAGCTTTGCTTACGATCTTGATATAACTACCAATCCAATTAAATATTTACATTTTTCAGTATAACTAAGACTTGTTTAACGTAGGAAAGGCAAATCATCCACTAGACCGGTTTTGTCCTTTATGGGAACACTTCAGGTCACGTCTAGAAATTGCCGCGGGCAGATCTTGAATTTTGGCACGTCTGTTTCGGTGATAGTTTCTACAACCAACTAGTCACTCTTGAACTTTTTTTTCCCCTCTGATATCCAGGATGCATGGCTGCATTTTTGTATCTGGAACAATTATTCCAGAAGCGAAATTAACTGGCTTCAGATTTCCTCAAAGTAAAATATTTTTTCTGCTTATGATTCTTCAGAGGAAGCTGAAGCTGCCAACAAACATATTACGCAGTTTTAAGCCAAGTAATTAATTATCATATTTTCATTATCGCGTTTTAGTAATATGTTCATTTTGCCTTAAATTATACTACCCCACTTAATTTGAGATTGTACAAAGTCGAAAATGATGATGGCTAGTCAGAATTATTCAGAAATGGAAACTTGTTCAGTTAAATTGAAACAATGCATTTTGTATAGAAGCCGAACAAATTCGTCAGGTTTACCGCAAAAATAAGATATATACACAAGTTTGCATTTATACATTGTTAGTATAAAATAAAAATAGCGAAAGATGGAAAATTCAATTAAAGGAGACTGGTTTCGTCTTTATTTGACACGCATCAAGTATTTGTTAAAATTGTCGCCACAGGGGCTCGAGCCGAGGCAATTTGCTTTGGGGTCTGTGACACTATCTATTGCGCCTCCCCTGACGCTCGATAAATTTATTTCTGAATTCAATGCGATCTTAAATGTCTTGGTGAATTTTTCGTTTATATTTACAATTTTATACTAAGTTCACAAATGTTGCCAGCATTCCCTTATGCAATCGGCATAGAATTATGTAATCATATTATCTATAAGTTAATTTTTATGCAAGGACAATATTTTGGCCGAAAAATAAAGAAATTTGTGACAAGTATTAAATAAAATATATCTATTGATGCTTATTCGGAATGAAATTCTACTCGCCAAACAATCGGCATTGGCAAAACACTTTCTGAAGTCAGGACATAACGTCAAATTATACACTTCCTTGCTACTTAAAATCGCTGCAAAAAATATAATAGTTATTTATAAATGTTTGGCTGAAATGCCGTATAGGAAAAGACCAAAAGGCCAAAAGTATCACATAAACGATATACAATTTATTACAGTTAAATACTGTTTGTTGCGAAGAACTAATATATATGCAAGTATGTATTAGGTTTTGCGAACCTAGTAACAAATTAGTTCAGTTGTGACCAGAAGGATAAACCAAAGGCAGCATGAACGGAAAGTATAATCTCATGCACATTCGTTTCGTGCTTACTGGCGACTCATCAGTAGGAGCCGGTATTACGCCCTTTAACCACTATATATTTGGTAGAAGAATGTGGAATAATAGGACGGTACAATCTCCTATTCTATATATTTGGTAGAAGAATGTGGAATAATAGGACGGTACAATCTCCTATACTATATATTTGGTAGAATAATGTGGAATAATAGGACGGTACAATCTCCTATACTATATATTTGGTAGAAGAATGTGGAATAATAGGACGGTACAATCTCCGTCCTATTATTCCACATTCTTCTACCAAATATATAGTGGTTAAAGGGCGTAATACCGGCTCCTACTGATGAGTCGCCAGTAAGCACGAAGCGAATATGCATGAGATTATACTTTCCGTTCATGCTGCCTTTGGTTTATCCTTCTGGTCACAACTGAACTAATTTGTTACTAGGTTCGCAAAACCTAATACATACTTGGATATACAATTTTATTTTACTTCAATCGAACTTGCAAATGACGCCTTATAACTGGCAACACAAACGTTTTCACATTAAGTATGAAAGAGTAATGATTTAAACGTGAGATAGACAAAGTGCGAAATAAGCACTTAGCATTAGTTTGTCTGTTGGACCAGTTTCAAAAATCAATTCATGCAAACGAAAATATTGTCATCGAAGGAAATATGATATGCAAAAGAAGAATCTTAGCAACAGACTATTAGGTACGTAGGCAGCCAATTGTTTACAAATTTCGCATCCTGGTGTAATAACTGATCCACAGTTCAGAGCATTACAGAAACTGTATTTTGACTTTTGAATAGGAATAATAAAAGTTGAAAAGACTAATCACGGCGAAATTTAAAATAAGAGAATGGACAACCAGTGAAATCCAATTCACCAGATATCATTGGTTGAGCTATACAAAATTCGTAGAAAAATTACATTAATTGCCTCAGAAATGATGCTAAACGGATCTCGAAAGCTCAAATTTCAATGGTGTACACCTCATAAATTACCCGCAGTCTCATTGACTGATCCGTTTCAATCTTTAATTTGCAACATCAGAGCACAACGGAAAACTGTAAGACCAGGAGCAATGCTTTTTGAATATGCGGAAAACAAGAAAAGTAGCTCTAAACCATTAATGCGTATGGCAATAATGCTGGCTATGTAATTTCATTGCACGCACTGACGCGTGCCACCGACTGAGTGTTGTGTCTTGATAAAGTTTCACGAGCAGGTGCCTTAGGTTTCAAGTCTCACTAAGAGTTCTGCATGCGAAAAGAATGGTACACAATAATATCGAATACGTGAAATACTGGCTGGATTTACTTTGAAGTTAAGATAACTTAAAGTTGGAGGCCGACTAGAAACAGCCATTAAACAATCATTCATTGCGCGGATTGTGGTGACAATTCATTAAATCAATCACCAATTCCATTGTATTCATCCAGTTGTTGAACAAAACATAAAAAAACCGTCAATCACACGTACTAATGCGTTTCAAACTTCCATGATCATCACCAGAGCACGACGGCAAACTGACTAGCGAGGATCAAAGCGCAATGCATAGATATGCGGCTCTCACCTCTAGTAGTCTCGCATATATTGTACTTGACTAGAAATGTCGGCTGCACAATTTTTATGCAGTCACGTAAGTTAACATTTTGCATCTTTCGCCATATATATATATATATATATATATATATATATATATATATAAGTAAGACGAATAAGCAATTAATGATTGCGTGTGTTGTGCTAACACTTCTTTAAATCTAGATTGTCATGGTCTCACTGTGTTTTAAGGCTATTTAAATATATAAAAGTGTTTTTCATTTGAATAACAAAAAGCATCTATGAATATATTTGTATATTATGGGTTTTTTTGCGATGTGTCGAAAGCTGGAATAAGGTTATTACAATGACTGCATTTTGATTGTAAATGTGATAATCTTAATTTGAATAACAGAGTTGAGAGCAATATTTCATCAATTTGAACGTGTAATTTCTCTTCATTCTTGTCAGTTTTCTCGTTTTCTGATGACGGACAAGAAAGCGTGATATATCCCGGTATTTCCAATGTTACTAAATATCATATAAGTATATGGATTAACTGATGCTTCTCCGACACAGAAATGATATTATTAGTAATAATCCTATTGTAAATGCGCATTAGGTCGTCATTTACTAGTAGGGGTTGGGACTATGTTAGTCTGTAAACTTCTAAAGTAACTGCCAGCTGTTATAAAATTTAACGGCCCTGAAGTGCTACAAATGTAGCCCGATATTCGGAAAACTCAAAATTCATCAGATCACCGGTCATAGCTGCTATAATTAGCTGCACTATTCGTATGCCTTTCGATGTTTTGCGATTGGTTAATCAAGATGGTTCGTTTTTATTTAAAGTGCACAGACCAGCACACTAATGCAAGATCTAGTATCCACTGATATTGTGGACTGTATATTGAAACTAGTTCGCTTATGTTTTGTAGGGGGTTGGGACTATGCTTGTCTGACAACTTCTCCAGTAACTGTCTGCTGCTATAAACTTTAACGGCCCTGAAGTTCCACCAACGTAGTCCGATATTATGAAAACTCAAAAGCCGTCGCATAACCGGTAATGACGGCTCTAATTAGCTGCACTATTTGGAAGACATTCGATGTTGTGCTTTTGGTTAATCACGATGGTTTGTTTTTATTTAATGGCCACAAATATATTTTTTTATTTGTAGAAGTATCGTTCACTTCAATATATTTTCGTGGATTTCGATAGGGAAAAACTTAGGCAAATTTAGTGCGGTTAATTTGGAAAATTTATTTATAGCTGTCTGATCATCACAACTACTTTATTGTCATTTGTAAGGGTCATGGGTTTCCATATGAATGATTTTGTGAACTCGATTTAGGTATTGATTGTTGCAAAAGTTTCTAGCTTCACTGTCTGCATATCCAATTATAACTTTTAATTTTGTGTATTGAAAGTTCTCGCTTCCCAAAAAAAGGATTGCAAATCGCCAAACTGTAACAAATTTATCAATAGTTCATTCTTTTCTCTATGAAGACGATTTTGTCGCGTATCAATTAAGTTATTATCTTTCCAAAGCTGAAATAACAAAATTTGAGGCAATCGCTTTGTCTCAGTTTTCGCTAGGATGCGTAAATGAAGCATATTGCTCAGATTTATTTAAACAATAAGAGTTTCCACAGGTATAAAAATTAGTTATCGAAAAAAATTAAGCAACATTACATAGCCAACGTTACAGTATGGAAGAGGTATACTGTTTAATCGATAAACTAAACTAGTTGCTGGGTCGCAATTGAGCAGTCAGAGTTCTTATCAATGCAATGTATTTAAGAATATTATTGTAGATATGATAATTTTGGCTATTTAAAACCATATTTTTTATGATATGCTGGTGTGAAACCTATTACAGCGGTTATCCGATAATATATTTGCGCTATCTTGAGTTTCTTACACATTGAGATTGGCATTTATTTCAGTGACGCGAGCTTAATTTCATTAAAATGTCTATAATAGACATATAGAATCGAGACAGTGGCACACTAACTTTAATCAAGGTTACAATATTGATATAAACATCTGATCTATTATTTACAAAACGTTGCCTGTATAAACAATGTATTGCGTAGTATAGAAAATGAAATTCATCCAGTGGACCGGTTTCGTCCTTATCTGGAACCCATCACGCAATGTCCAGAATTTGCCGTGTACAGAGCTCTAACCTGGGCACGTCTGCTCCGGAATCTGGGGCTCTAACCACTGAGCCACCCTGCCGCACAATACACAAAATTTTCAGTTATATACTAACTAATGTAACTCTGTTAGCATTTACTTTAAGTGGAGCCTATATGACATCCATTTTAAACTTCAAGTTCTATCTAACCGTCCTCAATCTGGACAGTACGTGATGAATTTCCAATAAGGACTACACCTGTCTACTGGAAGAATTACCTTTTCTTCACAATGCAATACTTAGTTTACACTGGCAAATGTATGTACTTTATGGGTCAGGTGTTTATATCTAAATTGAAATCTTGATTAAAGTAAATATTATCACCGCCCGTGCAACGAATATTCGTTAATTATATAAATGGCAAACTTTTTGATTTTCCTGGAATTGGCGCAGCTTGTTTGTACAGTTTATATACGTGTTACGGAAGCTTCATTGAAACTGGCAAAAGATAAATTTCCTTACAAGTAAAATGTATTTGAGACAACTATTAAAATAGCCGCATATCTGATTTCTATAGTTTAGATACATCGCGGCCTGATCCTCGCGGGTCAGTTTGACATCGAACTCTGATGATGGTCATGAAAGGTCTAAACGTGTCTGTACACGGGACTGACGGTAGTTTTGATTCGTTCTTCTACAACTGGTTAAATACAAATGGGATTGGTGTTTACTTCAAGCTTGCAAAACTGATTTAAATAATTGCTACAACGACCCAGCCAATCAATGATTTTTAATTGTATTATGCATATATATATGTGACGAAAGCTGCAAAAAGTTGATGTTCGTGACTTCATAGATATTTTGTGGCCGACGTTTCCAATCAAATATAATGTAGGCGAGAATACTAGAGGTGAAAGCCGCATATCTAATTTGGCTTTCTATATATATGCATTGCGGTTTGATCCTCGCTAGTGCTCTGGTGATTTTCATGGAAGGTTGGAACGTGTCAGTACGTGTGATTGAAGGTTGTTTTTATATGTTGTTCGATGACTAGTTAAATACAATGGGTTTGGAGTTTACTTCAAGCTCGCAAACTTGATTTAAAGAATTATCACCACCATTCGCACAGTGAACGATTGCTTAATGAATGTTGCTAGTTGTCCTCAATTTAGACGTTATCTTAACTTCAAAGTAAAACTAGCCAGTATTTCACGTATTCGGTACTATTGTGTACCTTTCTTGTGGCATGCAGGACCCTTAGTGCAACTTGGAACTTTAATGCACCTGCTCGTAGAACTTTATTATGACACAACACTCAGTCGGTGGCAATCTTTAGATGCCTTTACTAATAATTTTCTAAAACACCATGATGCATATCTTACAGATAATAGACATTACTTAACTATCTTGTCGCCTGCACAATTTCGGTGCAGATAAAATCGGAACGTTTTTGGTAGATTGTGATGCACACGTTTATGCAGAAAAATATTGCGATCATCCCTGCTTCCATTATTACCATTTTCTCGAATATTGCTATTGTTTAATGGAGCATTCGTGTGTGCGATACGAAAATTTTCACGCGCATTCCTCGTAAAGCAAATTAAGCAGGTTTGATCTACATCGTTGCTTATCACAGCTTAATCGAAGTTCTTAGAAAGAGATTATTGATTTCTTCCTCTTTTATCAATCACGCCTACATTTCAATCGACATTTTTTCTTAGTTCAAATCCAAAATGTCAGGACTGTAATCTTGGGGAGCATTGGTTTTCGCTACTTTATCGAAGGCACAGTTTGATGTTTTTTCTTTGTAAATACCAAAAAAAAAAAAAAAAAAAAAAAAAAAAAAAAAAAAAAAAAAAAAAAAAAAAAAAAAAAAAAAAAAAAAAAAAAAAAAAAAAAAAAAAAAAAAAAAAAAAATCAGCGATCAGAGCACCAGATGCCGACGTAGACGTGTGCGCGCAACCCGCGTTCGTTAAAATTATATTAATGTTAATTTCAATGCCATTTACACATGTAGTGTGGTGTCTGTTCAATAATGACAGACGGGGAATGGTTAGTTGGAAATTTGTGTCTAAATGGATGCCATATGAGCTCCACCTAAAAGAAAAAAAGACTAAGCGAGCTACATTAGCTAGTATTTAAAATAAAATTGTGTAAAGTATGCGCCAGAGTGGCTCAGCGATCAGAGCACCAGATGCCGACGTAGACGTGTCCGCGCAACCCCCGTTCGTTGAAATTATATTAATGTTAATTTCAATATCATTTCCACATGTAGTGTGGTGTCTGTTCAATAATGACAGACTGGGAATAGTTAGTTGGAAATTTGTGTCTAAATGGTTGCCATATGACCTCCACCTATAAGAAAAAAGACTAAGTGAATACATTAGCTAGTATTTAAAATAAAATTGTATAAGTATGCGCCAGAGTAACCAACGATCAGAGCACCAGGTTCCAGTAGGCGATGTGCGCACAACCCGTGTTCGTTGAAATTACATAAATGTTCATTTCAATACCATTTCCACATGTAATGGTGTCTATTCAATAATGACAGACGGGAATAGTTAGTTAGGTAGGTGTAAATGGTTGCCATATGACCTCCACCTATAAGAAAAAAAGACTAAGCGAGCTACATTAGCTAGTATTTAAGAGAAAACTGCAAAGTATGCGCCAGAGTGGCTCAGCGATCAGAGCACCAGATGCCGACGTAGACGTGTCCGCGCAACCCGCGTTCGTTGAAATTATAGTTATGTTAATTTCAATACCATTTCCACATGTAGTGTGGTGTCTGTTCAATAATGACAGACGGTGGAAATTTGTTTCTAAATGGATGCCATATGATCTCCACCTATAATTAAAAAAAACTAAGCGAGCTACATTAGCTAGTATTTAAAACAAAATTGTGTAAAGTATGCGCCAGAGTGACTCAGCGATCAGAGCACCAGATGCCGACGTAGACGTGTGCGCGCAACCTGTGTTCGTTGAAATTGCATAAATGTTAATTTCAATGCCATTTCCACATTTAGTGTGGTGTCTGTTCAATAATTAGAGACGGGGGATGGTTAGTTGGAAATTTGTGTCTAAATGGATGCCATATGATCTCCACGATAAGAAAAAAAGACTAAGCGAGCTACATTAGCTAGTATTTAAAAGAAAATTGTGTAAAGTATGCGCCAGAGTGGCTCAGCGATCAGAGCACCAGATGCCGACGTAGACGTGTGCGCGCAACCCTGTGTTCGTTGAAATTATATTAATGTTAATTTCAATGCCATTTCCACATGTAGTGTGGTGTCTGTTCAATAATGACAGACGGGGAATAGTTAGTTGGAAATTTGTGTCTAAATGGTTGCCATATGACCTCCACCTATAAGAAAAAAGACTAAGCGAGCTACATTAGCTAGTATTTAAAAGAAAACTGTGTAAAGTATGCGCCAGAGTGGCTCAGCTATCAGAGCACCAGATGCCGACGTAGACGTGTGCGCGCAACCCGTGTTCGTTGAAATTGTATTAATGTTAATTTCAATGCCATTTCCACATTTAGTGTGGTGTCTGTTCAATATTGACAGACTGGGAATAGTTAGTTGGAAATTTGTGTCTAAATGGTTGCCATATGACCTCCACCTATAAGAAAAAAGACTAAGCGAGCTACATTAGCTAGTATTTAAAAGAAAACTGTGTAAAGTATGCGCCAGAGTGGCTCAGCGATCAGAGCACCAGATGCCGACGTAGACGTGTGCGCGCAACCTGTGTTCGTTGAAATTACATAAATGTTAATTTCAATGCCATTTCCACATGTAGTGTGGTGTCTGTTCAATAATGACAGACGGGGAATTGTTAGTTGGAAATTTGTGTCTAAATGGTTGCCATATGACCTCCACCTATAAGAAAAAAAGACTAAGCGAGCTACATTAGCTAGTATTTAAAAGAAAATTGTGTAAAGTATGCGCCAGAGTGGCTCAGCGATCAGAGCACCAGATGCCGACGTAGACGTGTCCGCGCAACCCGCGTTCGTTGAAATTATATTAATGTTAATTTCAATATCATTTCCACATGTAGTGTGGTGTCTGTTCAATAATGACAGACTGGGAATAGTTAGTTGGAAATTTGTGTCTAAATGGTTGCCATATGATCTCCACCTATAAGAAAAAAAGACTAAGCGAGCTACATTAGCTAGAATTTAAAAGAAAATTGTGTAAAGTATGCGCCAGAGTGGCTCAGCGATCAGAGCACCAGATGCCGACGTAGACGAGTGCGCGCAACCCGTGTTCGTTGAAATTATATTAATGTTAATTTCAATGCCATTTCCACATTTAGTGTGGTGTCTGTTCAATAATTAGAGACGGGGAATAGTTAGTTGGAAATTTGTGTCTAAATGGTTACCATATGATTCCACCTAGAAGAATAAAAGACCAAGCGAGCATTAGCTGGGTATTTAAACAAACAAAGTATGCGCCAGAGTGGCTCAGCGATCAGAGCACCAGATGCCGACGTAGACGTGTGCGCGCAACCCGTGTTCGTTGAAATTACATAAATGTAAATTTCAATGCCATTTCCACATGTAGTGTGGTGTCTGTTCAATAATGACAGACTGGGAATAGTTAGTTTGAAATTTGTGTCTAAATGGTTGCCATATGACCTCCACCTATAAGAAAAAAAGACTAAGCGAGCTACATTAGCTAGTATTTAAGAGAAAACTGCAAAGTATGCGCCAGAGTGGCTCAGCGATCAGAGCACCAGATGCCGACGTAGACGTGTGCGCGCAACCTGTGTTCGTTGAAATTACATAAATGTTAATTACAATTCCATTTCCACATGTAGTGTGGTGTCTGTTCAATAATGACAGACGGGGAATTGTTAGTTGGAAATTTGTGTCTAAATGGTTGCCATATGACCTCCACCTATAAGAAAAAAAGACTATGCGAGCTACATTAGCTAGTATTCAAAAGAAAATTGTGTAAAGTATGCGCCAGGGTGGCTCAGCGATCAGAGCAACAGATGCCGACGTAGACGTGTCCGCGCAACCCGCGTTCGTTGAAATTATAGTAATGTTAATTTCAATACCATTTCCACATGTAGTGTGGTGTCTGTTCAATAATGACAGACGGGGAATAGTTAGTTGGAAATTTGTGTCTAAATGGTTGCCATATGATCTCCACCTATAAGAAAAAAAGACTAAGCGAGCTACATTAGCTAGTATTTAAAAGAAAATTGTGTAAAGTATGCGCCAGAGTGGCTCAGCGATCAGAGCACCAGATGCCGACGTAGACGTGTGCGCGCAACCTGTGTTCGTTGAAATTACATAAATGTTAATTTCAATGCCATTTCCACATGTAGTGTGGTGTCTGTTCAATAATGACAGACGGGAAATTGTTAGTTGGAAATTTGTGTCTAAATGGTTGCCATATGACCTCCACCTATAAGAAAAAAGACTAAGCGAGCTACATTAGCTAGTATTTAAAAGAAAACTGTGTAAAGTATGCGCCAGAGTGGCTCAGCTATCAGAGCACCAGATGCCGACGTAGACGTGTGCGCGCAAGCCGTGTTCTTTGAAATTACATAAATGTTAATTTGAATGCCATTTCCACATGTAGTGTGGTGTCTGTTCAATAATGACAGACTGGGAATAGTTAGTTGGAAATTTGTGTCTCAATGGTTGCCATATGATCTCCACCTATAAGAAAAAAAGACTAAGCGAGCTACATTAGCTAGAATTTAAAAGAAAATTGTGTAAAGTATGCGCCAGAGTGGCTCAGCGATCAGAGCACCAGATGCCGACGTAGACGTGTGCGCGCAACCCGTGTTCGTTGAAATTACATAAATGTAAATTTCAATGCCATTTCCACATGTAGTGTGGTGTCTGTTCAATAATGACAGACTGGGAATAGTTAGTTTGAAATTTGTGTCTAAATGGTTGCCATATGACCTCCACCTATAAGAAAAAAAGACTAAGCGAGCTACATTAGCTAGTATTTAAGAGAAAACTGCAAAGTATGCGCCAGAGTGGCTCAGCGATCAGAGCACCAGATGCCGACGTAGACGTGTGCGCGCAACCTGTGTTCGTTGAAATTACATAAATGTTAATTACAATTCCATTTCCACATGTAGTGTGGTGTCTGTTCAATAATGACAGACTGGGAATTGTTAGTTGGAAATTTGTGTCTAAATGGTTGCCATATGACCTCCACCTATAAGAAAAAAAGACTATGCGAGCTACATTAGCTAGTATTCAAAAGAAAATTGTGTAAAGTATGCGCCAGGGTGGCTCAGCGATCAGAGCAACAGATGCCGACGTAGACGTGTCCGCGCAATCCGCGTTCGTTGAAATTATAGAAATGTTCATTTCAATACCATTTCCACATGTAGTGTGGTGTCTGTTCAATAATGACAGATTGGGGATAGTTAGTTGGAAATTTGTGTCTAAATGGTTGCCATATGATCTCCACCTATAATTAAAAAAAACTAAGCGAGCTACATTAGCTAGTATTTAAAACAAAATTGTGCAAAGTATGCGCCAGAGTGACTCAGCGATCAGAGCACCAGATGCCGACTTAGACGTGTGCGCGCAACCTGTGTTCGTTGAAATTACATAAATGTTAATTTCAATGCCATTTCCACATGTAGTGTGGTGTCTGTTCAATAATGACAGACGGGGAATTGTTAGTTTGAAATTTGTGTCTAAGTGGTTGCCATATGACCTCCACCTATTAGAAATAAAGACTAAGCGAGCTACATTAGCTTGTACTTAAAAGAAAATTGTGTAAAGTATGCGCCAGAGTGGCTCAGCGATCAGAGCACCAGATGCCGACGTAGACGTGTCCGCGCAACCCGTGTTCGTTGAAATTATATTAATGTTAATTTCAATGCCATTTCCACATTTAGTGTGGTGTCTGTTCAATAATGACAGACGGGAAATTGTTAGTCGGAAATTTGTGTCTAAATGGTTGCCATATGACCTCCACCTATAAGAAAAAAGACTAAGCGAGCTACATTAGCTAGTATTTAAAAGTAAATTGTGTAAAGTATGCGCCAGAGTGGCTCAGCGATCAGAGCACCAGATACCGACTTAGACGTGTGCGCGCAACCCGTGTTCGTTGAAATTACATAAATGTTAATTTCAATGCCATTTCCACATGTATTGTGGTGTCTGTTTAATAATGACAGACTGGGAATAGTTAGTTTGAAATTTGTGTCTAAATGGTTGCCATATGACCTCCACCTATAAGAAAAAAAGACTAAGCGAGCTACATTAGCTAGTATTTAAAATAAAATTGTGTAAAGTATGCGCCAGAGTGGCTCAGCGATCAGAGCACCAGATGCCGACGTAGACGTGTGCGCGCAACCCGTGTTCTTTGAAATTACATAAATGTTAATTTCAATGCCATTTCCACATGTAGTGTGGTGTCTGTTCAATAATTAGAGACGGGGAATAGTTAGTTGGAAATTTGTGTCTAAATGGTTGCCATATGATCTCCACGATAAGAAAAAAAGACTAAGCGAGCTACATTAGCTAGTATTTAAAAGAAAACTATTGTAAAGTATGCGCCAAATTAGCTCAGCGATCAGAGCACCAGATGCCGACGTAGACGTGTGCGCGCAACCCGTGTTCGTTGAAATTACATAAATGTAAATTTCAATGCCATTTCCACATGTAGTGTGGTGTCTGTTCAATAATGACAGACTGGGAATAGTTAGTTTGAAATTTGTGTCTAAATGGTTGCCATATGACCTCCACCTATAAGAAAAAAAGACTAATCGAGCTACATTAGCTAGTATTTAAGAGAAAACTGCAAAGTATGTGCCAGAGTGGCTCAGCGATCAGAGCACCAGATGCCGACGTAGACGTGTGCGCGCAACCTGTGTTCGTTGAATTTACATAAATGTTAATTTCAATGCCATTTCCACATGTACTGTGGTGTCTGTTCAATAATGACAGACTGGGAATAGTTAGTTGAAAATTTGTGTCTAAATGGTTGCCATATGACCTCCAGCTATAAGAAAAAAAGACTAAGCGAGTTACTTTAGCTAGTATTTAAAATAAAATTGTGTAAAGTATGCGCCAGAGTGGCTCAGCGATCAGAGCAACAGATGCCGACGTAGACGTGTGCGCGCAAGCAGTGTTCGTTGAAATTACATAAATGTTAATTTCAATGCCATTTCCACATTTAGTGTGGTGTCTGTTCAATAATGACAGACGGGGAATAGTTAGTTGGAAATTTGTGTCTAAATGGTTACCATATGATCTCCACCGATAAGAAAAAAGACTAAGCGAGCTACATTAGCTAGTATTTAAAGAAAACTGTGTAAGTATACGCCAAATTGGCTCAGCTAATCAGGCACCGAATACCAAACGTAGACGTGTGCGCACAAGCCGAGTTCGTTCAAATTACATAAATGTTAATTTCAATGCCATTTACACATGTAGTGTGGTGTCTGTTCAATATTGACAGACGGGGAAGGTAGTTGGAAATTTGTGTCTAAATAGTTTGCCATATGACCTTCACCTATAAGAAAAAATAACTAAGCGAGCTACATTAGCTAGTATTTAAAACAAAATTGTGTAAAGTATGCGCCAGAGTGACTCAGCGATCAGAGCACCAGATGCCGACGTAGACGTGTGCGCGCAACCCGTGTTCGTTGAAATTACATAAATGTTAATTTCAATGCCATTTCCACATGTAGTGTGGTGTCTGTTCAATAATGACAGACGGGGAATAGTTAGTTGGAAATTTGTGTCTAAATGGTTGCCATATGACCTCCACCTATAAGAAAAAAAGACTAAGCGAGCTACATTAGCTAGTATTTAAAAGAAAACTGTGTAAAGTATGCGCCAGAGTGGCTCAGCGATCAGAGCACCAGATGCCGACGTAGACGTGTGCGCGCAACCCGTGTTCGTTGAAATTACATAAATGTTAATTTCAATGCCATTTCCACATGTAGTGTGGTGTCTGTTCAATAATGACAGACGGGGAATAGTTAGTTGGAAATTTGTGTCTAAATGGTTGCCATATGACCTCCACCTATAAGAAAAAAAGACTAAGCGAGCTACATTAGCTAGTATTTAAAAGAAAACTGTAAAGTATGCGCCAGAGTGGCTCAGCGATCAGAGCACCAGATGCCGACGTAGACGTGTGCGCGCAACCCGTGTTCGTTGAAATTATATTAATGTTAATTTCAATGCCATTTCCACATGTAGTGTGGTGTCTGTTCAATAATGACAGACTGGGAATAGTTAGTTGGAAATTTGTGTCTAAATGGATGCCATATGAGCTCCACCTATAGGAAAAATAGACTAAGCGAGCTACATTAGCTAGTATTTAAAAGAAAATTGTGTAAAGTATGCGCCAGAGTGGCTCAGCGATCAGAGCACCAGATGCCGACGTAGACGTGTGCGCGCAACCCGTGTTCGTTGAAATTACATAAATGTTAATTTCAATGCCATTTCCACATGTAGTGTGGTGTCTGTTCAATAATGACAGACGGGGAATAGTTAGTTGGAAATTTGTGTCTAAATGGTTGCCATATGACCTCCACCTATAAGAAAAAAAGACTAAGCGAGCTACATTAGCTAGTATTTAAAAGAAAACTGTGTAAAGTATGCGCCAGAGTGGCTCAGCGATCAGAGCACCAGATGCCGACGTAGACGTGTGCGCGCAACCCGTGTTCGTTGAAATTACATAAATGTTAATTTCAATGCCATTTCCACATGTAGTGTGGTGTCTGTTCAATAATGACAGACGGGGAATAGTTAGTTGGAAATTTGTGTCTAAATGGTTGCCATATGATCTCCACCTATAAGAAAAAAAGACTAAGCGAGCTACATTAGCTAGTATTTAAAAGAAAACTGTGTAAAGTATGCGCCAGAGTGGCTCAGCGATCAGAGCACCAGATGCCGACGTAGACGTGTGCGCGCAACCCGTGTTCGTTGAAATTACATAAATGTTAATTTCAATGCCATTTCCACATGTAGTGTGGTGTCTGTTCAATAATGACAGACGGGGAATAGTTAGTTGGAAATTTGTGTCTAAATGGTTGCCATATGACCTCCACCTATAAGAAAAAAAGACTAAGCGAGCTACATTAGCTAGTATTTAAAAGAAAACTGTGTAAAGTATGCGCCAGAGTGGCTCAGCGATCAGAGCACCAGATGCCGACGTAGACGTGTGCGCGCAACCCGTGTTCGTTGAAATTACATAAATGTTAATTTCAATGCCATTTCCACATGTAGTGTGGTGTCTGTTCAATAATGACAGACGGGGAATAGTTAGTTGGAAATTTGTGTCTAAATGGTTGCCATATGACCTCCACCTATAAGAAAAAAAGACTAAGCGAGCTACATTAGCTAGTATTTAAAAGAAAACTGTGTAAAGTATGCGCCAGAGTGGCTCAGCGATCAGAGCACCAGATGCCGACGTAGACGTGTGCGCGCAAGCCGTGTTCGTTGAAATTACATAAATGTTAATTTCAATGCCATTTCCACATGTAGTGTGGTGTCTGTTCAATAATGACAGACGGGGAATAGTTAGTTGGAAATTTGTGTCTAAATGGTTGCCATATGACCTCCACCTTTAAGAAAAAAGACTAAGCGAGCTACATTAGCTAGTATTTAAAAGAAATGTGTAAAGTATGCGCCAGAGTGGCTCAGCGATCAGAGCACCAGATGCCGACGTAGACGTGTGCGCGCAACCCGTGTTCGTTGAAATTACATAAATGTTAATTTCAATGCCATTTCCACATGTAGTGTGGTGTCTGTTCAATAATGACAGACGGGGAATAGTTAGTTGGAAATTTGTGTCTAAATGGTTGCCATATGACCTCCACCTATAAGAAAAAAAGACTAAGCGAGCTACATTAGCTAGTATTTAAAAGAAAACTGTGTAAAGTATGCGCCAGAGTGGCTCAGCGATCAGAGCACCAGATGCCGACGTAGACGTGTGCGCGCAACCCGCGTTCGTTGAAATTATATAAATGTTAATTTCAATGCCATTTCCACATGTAGTGTGGTGTCTGTTCAATAATGACAGACGGGGAATAGTTAGTTGGAAATTTGTGTCTAAATGGTTGCCATATGACCTCCACCTATAAGAAAAAAAGACTAAGCGAGCTACATTAGCTAGTATTTAAAAGAAAACTGTGTAAAGTATGCGCCAGAGTGGCTCAGCGATCAGAGCACCAGATGCCGACGTAGACGTGTGCGCGCAACCCGTGTTCGTTGAAATTACATAAATGTTAATTTCAATGCCATTTCCACATGTAGTGTGGTGTCTGTTCAATAATGACAGACGGGGAATAGTTAGTTGGAAATTTGTGTCTAAATGGTTGCCATATGACCTCCACCTATAAGAAAAAAAGACTAAGCGAGCTACATTAGCTAGTATTTAAAAGAAAACTGTGTAAAGTATGCGCCAGAGTGGCTCAGCGATCAGAGCACCAGATGCCGACGTAGACGTGTGCGCGCAACCCGCGTTCGTTGAAATTACATTAATGTTAATTTCAATGCCATTTCCACATGTAGTGTGGTGTCTGTTCAATAATGACAGACGGGGAATAGTTAGTTGGAAATTTGTGTCTAAATGGTTGCCATATGACCTCCACCTATAAGAAAAAAAGACTAAGCGAGCTACATTAGCTAGTATTTAAAAGAAAATTGTGTAAAGTATGCGCCAGAGTGGCTCAGCGATCAGAGCACCAGATGCCGACGTAGACGTGTGCGCGCAACCCGTGTTCGTTGAAATTACATAAATGTTAATTTCAATGCCATTTCCACATGTAGTGTGGTGTCTGTTCAATAATGACAGACGGGGAATAGTTAGTTGGAAATTTGTGTCTAAATGGTTGCCATATGACCTCCACCTATAAGAAAAAAGACTAAGCGAGCTACATTAGCTAGTATTTAAAAGAAAACTGTGTAAAGTATGCGCCAGAGTGGCTCAGCGATCAGAGCACCAGATGCCGACGTAGACGTGTGCGCGCAACCCGCGTTCGTTGAAATTACATAAATGTTAATTTCAATGCCATTTCCACATGTAGTGTGGTGTCTGTTCAATAATGACAGACGGGGAATAGTTAGTTGGAAATTTGTGTCTAAATGGTTGCCATATGACCTCCACCTATAAGAAAAAAAGACTAAGCGAGCTACATTAGCTAGTATTTAAAAGAAAACTGTGTAAAGTATGCGCCAGAGTGGCTCAGCGATCAGAGCACCAGATGCCGACGTAGACGTGTGCGCGCAACCCGTGTTCGTTGAAATTACATAAATGTTAATTTCAATGCCATTTCCACATGTAGTGTGGTGTCTGTTCAATAATGACAGACGGGGAATAGTTAGTTGGAAATTTGTGTCTAAATGGTTGCCATATGACCTCCACCTATAAGAAAAAAAGACTAAGCGAGCTACATTAGCTAGTATTTAAAAGAAAACTGTGTAAAGTATGCGCCAGAGTGGCTCAGCGATCAGAGCACCAGATGCCGACGTAGACGTGTGCGCGCAACCCGTGTTCGTTGAAATTACATAAATGTTAATTTCAATGCCATTTCCACATGTAGTGTGGTGTCTGTTCAATAATGACAGACGGGGAATAGTTAGTTGGAAATTTGTGTCTAAATGGTTGCCATATGACCTCCACCTATAAGAAAAAAAGACTAAGCGAGCTACATTAGCTAGTATTTAAAAGAAATGTGTAAAGTATGCGCCAGAGTGGCTCAGCGATCAGAGCACCAGATGCCGACGTAGACGTGTCCGCGCAACCCGCGTTCGTTGAAATTATATAAATGTTAATTTCAATACCATTTCCCCATGTAGTGTGGTGTCTGTTCAATAATGACAGACTGGGAATAGTTAGTTGGAAATTTGTGTGTAAATGGTTGCCATATGACCTCCACCTATAAGAAAAAAGACTAAGCGAGCTACATTAGCTAGTATTTAAAAGAAAACTGTGTAAAGTATGCGCCAGAGTGGCTCAGCGATCAGAGCACCAGATGCCGACGTAGACGTGTGCGCGCAACCCGTGTTCGTTGAAATTACATTAATGTTAATTTCAATGCCATTTCCACATGTAGTGTGGTGTCTGTTCAATAATGACAGACGGGGAATAGTTAGTTGGAAATTTGTGTCTAAATGGTTGCCATATGACCTCCACCTATAAGAAAAAAAGACTAAGCGAGCTACATTAGCTAGTATTTAAAAGAAAATTGTGTAAAGTATGCGCCAGAGTGGCTCAGCGATCAGAGCACCAGATGCCGACGTAGACGTGTGCGCGCAAGCCGTGTTCGTTGAAATTACATAAATGTTAATTTCAATGCCATTTCCACATGTAGTGTGGTGTCTGTTCAATAATGACAGACTGGGAATAGTTAGTTGGAAATTTGTGTCAAAATGCCATATGAGCTCCACTTAAAGGAAAAAAAGACTAAGCGAGCTACATTAGCTAGTATTTAAAAGAAAACTGTGTAAAGTATGCGCCAGAGTGGCTCAGCGATCAGAGCACCAGATGCCGACGTAGACGTGTGCGCGCAACCCGTGTTCGTTGAAATTACATAAATGTTAATTTCAATGCCATTTCCACATGTAGTGTGGTGTCTGTTCAATAATGACAGACGGGGAATAGTTAGTTGGAAATTTGTGTCTAAATGGTTGCCATATGACCTCCACCTATAAGAAAAAAAGACTAAGCGAGCTACATTAGCTAGTATTTAAAAGAAAACTGTGTAAAGTATGCGCCAGAGTGGCTCAGCGATCAGAGCACCAGATGCCGACGTAGACGTGTGCGCGCAACCCGCGTTCGTTGAAATTATAGTAATGTTAATTTCAATGCCATTTCCACATGTAGTGTGGTGTCTGTTCAATAATGACAGACGGGGAATAGTTAGTTGGAAATTTGTGTCTAAATGGATGCCATATGAGCTCCACCTAAAGGAAAAAAGACTAAGCGAGCTACATTAGCTAGTATTTAAAAGAAAATTGTGTAAAGTATGCGCCAGAGTGGCTCAGCGATCAGAGCACCAGATGCCGACGTAGACGTGTGCGCGCAACCCGTGTTCGTTGAAATTACATAAATGTTAATTTCAATGCCATTTCCACATGTAGTGTGGTGTCTGTTCAATAATGACAGACGGGGAATAGTTAGTTGGAAATTTGTGTCTAAATGGTTGCCATATGACCTCCACCTATAAGAAAAAAAGACTAAGCGAGCTACATTAGCTAGTATTTAAAAGAAAACTGTGTAAAGTATGCGCCAGAGTGGCTCAGCGATCAGAGCACCAGATGCCGACGTAGACGTGTGCGCGCAACCCGTGTTCGTTGAAATTACATAAATGTTAATTTCAATGCCATTTCCACATGTAGTGTGGTGTCTGTTCAATAATGACAGATTGGGGATGGTTAGTTGGAAATTTGTGTCTAAATGGATGCCATATGAGCTCCACCTATAGGAAAAATAGACTAAGCGAGCTACATTAGCTAGTATTTAAAAGAAAACTGTGTAAAGTATGCGCCAGAGTGGCTCAGCGATCAGAGCACCAGATGCCGACGTAGACGTGTGCGCGCAACCCGTGTTCGTTGAAATTACATTAATGTTAATTTCAATGCCATTTCCACATGTAGTGTGGTGTCTGTTCAATAATGACAGACGGGGAATAGTTAGTTGGAAATTTGTGTCTAAATGGTTGCCATATGACCTCCACCTATAAGAAAAAAAGACTAAGCGAGCTACATTAGCTAGTATTTAAAAGAAAACTGTAAAGTATGCGCCAGAGCGGCTCAGCGATCAGAGCACCAGGTGCCGACGTAGACGTGTGCGCGCAACCCGTGTTCGTTGAAATTACATAAATGTTAATTTCAATGCCATTTCCACATGTAGTGTGGTGTCTGTTCAATAATGACAGACGGGGAATAGTTAGTTGGAAATTTGTGTCTAAATGGTTGCCATATGACCTCCACCTATAAGAAAAAAAGACTAAGCGAGCTACATTAGCTAGTATTTAAAAGAAAACTGTGTAAAGTATGCGCCAGAGTGGCTCAGCGATCAGAGCACCAGATGCCGACGTAGACGTGTGCGCGCAACCCGTGTTCGTTGAAATTACATTAATGTTAATTTCAATGCCATTTCCACATGTAGCGTGGTGTCTGTTCTATAAAGACAGATTGGGAATAGTTAGTTTGAACTTTGAGTCTAAAGGGTTGCCATATGACCTCCACCTATAAGAAAAAAAGACTAAGCGAGCTACATTAGCTAGTATTTAAAAGAAAACTGTGTAAAGTATGCGCCAGAGTGGCTCAGCGATCAGAGCACCAGATGCCGACGTAGACGTGTGCGCGCAACCCGTGTTCGTTGAAATTACATAAATGTTAATTTCAATGCCATTTCCACATGTAGTGTGGTGTCTGTTCAATAATGACAGACTGGGAATAGTTAGTTGGAAATTTGTGTCTAAATGGATGCCATATGAGCTCCACCTATAGGAAAAATAGACTAAGCGAGCTACATTAGCTAGTATTTAAAAGAAAACTGTGTAAAGTATGCGCCAGAGTGGCTCAGCGATCAGAGCACCAGATGCCGACGTAGACGTGTGCGCGCAACCCGTGTTCGTTGAAATTATATTAATGTTAATTTCAATACCATTTCCACATGTAGTGTGGTGTCTGTTCAATAATGACAGACGGGGAATTGTTAGTTGGAAATTTGTGTCTAAATGGTTGCCATATGACCTCCACCTATAAGAAAAAAGACTAAGCGAGCTACATTAGCTAGTATTTAAAAGAAAACTGTGTAAAGTATGCGCCAGAGTGGCTCAGCGATCAGAGCACCAGATGCCGACGTAGACGTGTGCGCGCAACCCGCGTTCGTTGAAATTATATTAATGTTAATTTCAATGCCATTTCCACATGTAGTGTGGTGTCTGTTCAATAATGACAGACTGGGAATAGTTAGTTGGAAATTTGTGTCTAAATGGTTGCCATATGACCTCCACCTATAAGAAAAAAAGACTAAGCGAGCTACATTAGCTAGTATTTAAAAGAAAACTGTGTAAAGTATGCGCCAGAGTGGCTCAGCGATCAGAGCACCAGATGCCGACGTAGACGTGTGCGCGCAACCCGTGTTCGTTGAAATTACATAAATGTTAATTTCAATGCCATTTCCACATGTAGTGTGGTGTCTGTTCAATAATGACAGACGGGGAATAGTTAGTTGGAAATTTGTGTCTAAATGGTTGCCATATGACCTCCACCTATAAGAAAAAAGACTAAGCGAGCTACATTAGCTAGTATTTAAAAGAAAATTGTGTAAAGTATGCGCCAGAGTGGCTCAGCGATCAGAGCACCAGATGCCGACGTAGACGTGTCCGCGCAACCCGCGTTCGTTGAAATTATATTAATGTTAATTTCAATGCCATTTCCACATGTAGTGTGGTGTCTGTTCAATAATGACAGACGGGGAATAGTTAGTTGGAAATTTGTGTCTAAATGGTTGCCATATGATCTCCACCTATAAGAAAAAAAGACTAAGCGAGCTACATTAGCTAGTATTTAAAAGAAAATTGTGTAAAGTATGCGCCAGAGTGGCTCAGCGATCAGAGCACCAGATGCCGACGTAGACGTGTGCGCGCAACCCGTGTTCGTTGAAATTACATAAATGTTAATTTCAATGCCATTTCCACATGTAGTGTGGTGTCTGTTCAATAATGACAGACGGGGAATAGTTAGTTGGAAATTTGTGTCTAAATGGTTGCCATATGACCTCCACCTATAAGAAAAAAAGACTAAGCGAGCTACATTAGCTAGTATTTAAAAGAAAACTGTAAAGTATGCGCCAGAGTGGCTCAGCGATCAGAGCACCAGATGCCGACGTAGACGTGTGCGCGCAACCCGTGTTCGTTGAAATTACATAAATGTTAATTTCAATGCCATTTCCACATGTAGTGTGGTGTCTGTTCAATAATGACAGACTGGGAATAGTTAGTTGGAAATTTGTGTCTAAATGGTTGCCATATGACCTCCACCTATAAGAAAAAAGACTAAGCGAGCTACATTAGCTAGTATTTAAAAGAAAACTGTGTAAAGTATGCGCCAGAGTGGCTCAGCGATCAGAGCACCAGATGCCGACGTAGACGTGTGCGCGCAAGCCGTGTTCGTTGAAATTACATAAATGTTAATTTCAATGCCATTTCCACATGTAGTGTGGTGTCTGTTCAATAATGACAGACGGGGAATAGTTAGTTGGAAATTTGTGTCTAAATGGTTGCCATATGACCTCCACCTATAAGAAAAAAGACTAAGCGAGCTACATTAGCTAGTATTTAAAAGAAAACTGTGTAAAGTATGCGCCAGAGTGGCTCAGCGATCAGAGCACCAGATGCCGACGTAGACGTGTGCGCGCAACCCGTGTTCGTTGAAATTACAGTAAATGTTAATTTCAATGCCATTTCCACATGTAGTGTGGTGTCTGTTCAATAATGACAGACGGGGAATAGTTAGTTGGAAATTTGTGTCTAAATGGTTGCCATATGACCTCCACCTATAAGAAAAAAAGACTAAGCGAGCTACATTAGCTAGTATTTAAAAGAAAACTGTGTAAAGTATGCGCCAGAGTGACTCAGCGATCAGAGCACCAGATGCCGACGTAGACGTGTGCGCGCAACCCGCGTTCGTTGAAATTATAGTAATGTTAATTTCAATGCCATTTCCACATTTAGTGTGGTGTCTGTTCAATAATGACAGACGGGGAATAGTTAGTTGGAAATTTGTGTCTAAATGGTTGCCATATGACCTCCACCTATAAGAAAAAAAGACTAAGCGAGCTACATTAGCTAGTATTTAAAAGAAAACTGTGTAAAGTATGCGCCAGAGTGGCTCAGCGATCAGAGCACCAGATGCCGACGTAGACGTGTGCGCGCAACCCGTGTTCGTTGAAATTACATAAATGTTAATTTCAATGCCATTTCCACATGTAGTGTGGTGTCTGTTCAATAATGACAGACTGGGAATAGTTAGTTGGAAATTTGTGTCTAAATGGATGCCATATGAGCTCCACCTATAAGAAAAAAAGACTAAGCGAGCTACATTAGCTAGTATTTAAAAGAAAATTGTGTAAAGTATGCGCCAGAGTGGCTCAGCGATCAGAGCACCAGATGCCGACGTAGACGTGTGCGCGCAACCCGTGTTCGTTGAAATTATACAAATGTTAATTTCAATATCATTTCCACATGTAGTGTGGTGTCTGTTCAATAATGACAGACGGGGAATAGTTAGTTGGAAATTTGTGTGTAAATGGTTGCCATATGATCTCCACCTATAAGAATAAAAGACTAAGCGAGCTACATTAGCTAGTATTTAAAAGAAAACTGTAAAGTATGCGCCAGAGTGGCTCAGCGATCAGAGCACCAGATGCCGACGTAGACGTGTGCGCGCAACCCGTGTTCGTTGAAATTACATAAATGTTAATTTCAATGCCATTTCCACATGTAGTGTGGTGTCTGTTCAATAATGACAGACGGGGAATAGTTAGTTGGAAATTTGTGTCTAAATGGTTGCCATATGATCTCCACCTATAAGAAAAAAAGACTAAGCGAGCTACATTAGCTAGTATTTAAAAGAAAATTGTGTAAAGTATGCGCCAGAGTGGCTCAGCGATCAGAGCACCAGATGCCGACGTAGACGTGTGCGCGCAACCCGTGTTCGTTGAAATTACATAAATGTTAATTTCAATGCCATTTCCACATGTAGTGTGGTGTCTGTTCAATAATGACAGACGGGGAATGGTTAGTTGGAAATTTGTGTCTAAATGGATGCCATATGAGCTCCACCTAAAGGAAAAAAGACTAAGCGAGCTACATTAGCTAGTATTTAAAAGAAAACTGTGTAAAGTATGCGCCAGAGTGGCTCAGCGATCAGAGCACCAGATGCCGACGTAGACGTGTGCGCGCAACCCGTGTTCGTTGAAATTATATTAATGTTAATTTCAATATCATTTCCACATGTAGTGTGGTGTCTGTTCAATAATGACAGACGGGGAATAGTTAGTTGGAAATTTGTGTCTAAATGGTTGCCATATGACCTCCACCTATAAGAAAAAAAGACTAAGCGAGCTACATTAGCTAGTATTTAAAAGAAAATTGTGTAAAGTATGCGCCAGAGTGGCTCAGCGATCAGAGCACCAGATGCCGACGTAGACGTGTGCGCGCAACCCGTGTTCGTTGAAATTATATAAATGTTCATTTCAATACCATTTCCCCATGTAGTGTGGTGTCTGTTCAATAATGACAGATTGGGAATAGTTAGTTGGAAATTTGTGTCTAAATGGTTGCCATATGATCTCCACCTATAAGAAAAAAGACTAAGCGAGCTACATTAGCTAGTATTTAAAAGAAAATTGTGTAAAGTATGCGCCAGAGTGGCTCAGCGATCAGAGCACCAGATGCCGACGTAGACGTGTGCGCGCAACCCGCGTTCGTTGAAATTATAGTAATGTTAATTTCAATGCCATTTCCACATGTAGTGTGGTGTCTGTTCAATAATGACAGACGGGGAATTGTTAGTTTGAAATTTGTGTCTAAGTGGTTGCCATATGACCTCCACCTATTAGAAATAAAGACTAAGCGAGCTACATTAGCTAGTATTTAAAAGAAAATTGTGTAAAGTATGCGCCAGAGTGGCTCAGCGATCAGAGCACCAGATGCCGACGTAGACGTGTGCGCGCAACCCGCGTTCGTTAAAATTATATAAATGTTAATTTCAATGCCATTTACACATGTAGTGTGGTGTCTGTTCAATAATGACAGACGGGGAATGGTTAGTTGGAAATTTGTGTCTAAATGGATGCCATATGAGCTCCACCTAAAGGAAAAATAGACTAAGCGAGCTACATTAGCTAGTATTTAAAAGAAAACTGTGTAAAGTATGCGCCAGAGTGGCTCAGCGATCAGAGCACCAGATGCCGACGTAGACGTGTCCGCGCAACCCGCGTTCGTTGAAATTATATTAATGTTAATTTCAATATCATTTCCACATGTAGTGTGGTGTCTGTTCAATAATGACAGACTGGGAATAGTTAGTTGGAAATTTGTGTCTAAATGGTTGCCATATGATCTCCACCTATAAGAAAAAAAAAAAGACTAAGCGAGCTACATTAGCTAGTATTTAAGAGAAAACTGCAAAGTATGCGCCAGAGTGGCTCAACGATCAGAGCACCAGATGCCGACGTAGACGTGTGCGCGCAACCTGTGTTCGTTGAAATTACATAAATGTTAATTTCAATGCCATTTCCACATGTAGTGTGGTGTCTGTTCAATAATTAGAGACGGGGAATAGTTAGGTGGAAATTTGTGTCTATATGGTTGCCATATGATCTCCACGATAAGAAAAAAAGACTAAGCGAGCTACATTAGCTAGTATTTAAAGAAAATAGGTAAAGTATGCGCCAGAGTGGCTCAGCGATCGAGCAACCATGACGGAAAGTCCAGCAACCAAACGCGAAACCACAATGTTAATTTCAATGCTATTTCCACATAGTGTGGTGTCTGTTCAATAATGACAGACTGGGAATATTAGTTGGAAATTGCCCAAATGGTTGCCATAAGATTCCCACCTTATAAGAAAAAAGACTTAGCGAGCTACATTGCTAGTATTTAAAAGAAACTGTAAATTATGCGCCAGAGTGGCTCGTATGGATCAGAGAGCACCAGATGCCGACGTAGACGTGTGCGCGCAACCCGTGTTCGTTGAAATTACATAAATGTAAATTTCAATGCCATTTCCACATGTAGTGTGGTGTCTGTTCAATAATGACAGACTGGGAATAGTTAGTTTGAAATTTGTGTCTAAATGGTTGCCATATGACCTCCACCTATAAGAAAAAAGACTAAGCGAGCTACATTAGCTAGTATTTAAAAGAAAATTTTGTAAAGTACGCGTCAGATTGGCTCAGTCGTCAGAGCACGAGATTTGAAAGCAGACGTGCCCAATTTCAAGCTCTTTCCGCCACAAATTCTGGACAATACTTTATAAGATAAAAATACGGACGAATTGCTTATTCTACACTATGCGATACTTATTTTGTAATGATAAATGTATGTACATAATGGTTCAGGTGTTTATACTAATATCGCAACCTAGATTAGAATAATTGGAATCTTCGCTCGTGCAACCAATGCTCGTTTAATGAATCGAGGTACATTTGATTCAGTCTGGTTCCTAACACGTGCTGCATACCACATGCAATTTGAAATCCTATTTTGACATATTTTGGCTTCTTCTGCAATCGAAAATTATTTAAAATCTTTCAATACCTGAAAATATTACTTGCCACTCATGATCTTCCATTATACAACAGACGTGCCAAATGAGGAAGATTCATTGATTTTAAATGAAATTGATCGTATCTGATTATATTTTGTGCCAGTGTAAAGCACACATAGAATAATGCAGAAAATATAATTCTTCCAGTATACTGGTTTTGGTCCTTATTGGTAAATCTTCAAATACTGTCCGGAAATTGCCGCGGACTGGACTCGAAACCGCGGCACATTTGCTTCGTAATCTGGTTCTCTACACTCTGCCCCGCCTGTGCAGAATACTTCAGGTTTTAACAGATTTCAAAAGACTAAACACAAACATATGTTTGTATATAACATCAAATTGAGTGTATTATTCGACACAATTGGCGCATTGGATTGAAACTCTGACTTCAATTATGCCAACGTGCGCCGGTTCGAATCCCATCCGTGACTAATTCTGGGAAATATTTGACAATATCCAAATAAGGATGTAACCGTTCTATTGGATTAATTTCTTTTGCGAAATAGTGCAGTTTTTAGTTTATACTGATAAAATATTTTATCAGAATCCGGTCTTTATTCTTGAATTATACGTTATATATATATATATATATATATATATATATATATATACCGATATAAATATAACCAGAAAACACTAAGATACACATAAACACCATTGCACGATTATCGTTGTTGGGCTAAAATGACCTAATTATAATTAGGAACAATCAGAAGTTGTTAGTGTATTAGCCAAATGAGCACTAAAATATGCGTAATTTGACCTCAAGTTATGTGCAAATGTACCAATTTATAATATGTTTTAAATGAAATATAGAGCTGAATAAGTAAACTCAGCTACGAAAATAAGTGAACCAAATATTCTGAAACTCTACTCTTCTTTGTGCTAGCGATGCCCATTTGCTGAAGTATTATTTTTCTGTATTTTTCCTGGCTTGTGTTAAAATTTATATAATACATCGATCGGTTTTCGTCTGGTATCAGGTTTATTAAGAGCATAATTTACAGCGCTTTGTATTGATAATTCAAATTAAGCCAAGACTGTTTGCAAATATTGACTATTTTTGCACCGTTTCAGGTTGAATATGTGAGTCATTTCAATAGAATCGTTATGATACTAGGAGTCCTTTTCTGGACGAACCAAATCATTCTCAACTTGCAAGTTCCAACTGAATCATTAGTTACTTTTTAACTCTGCAATTTGATATAAATTTGATGTTAGCAGAAAAGCCTACAAAAAAAGGTAGACATCGCCTATATCTTGAAAGTACAACGAGAGGCATGTCCTCGAGTTAAGGCGTTTTGATAATGTCACTGAACTAAGAATATAGAATACCGGCCGTGAAAATTTGAACTCAAGTTCACAACAGTGTTAATATCAGGTACCTACTCCACAATCATAATGTTGTTAACATTTACAGACTGTGTATAAAATATATAGCGAGTTTGTTTTTAAGTCACCTTGTTGAAGACTTAATATAAAGTTAGCTTGATTACCGCAGGCTGATACATTCGTATAGGAGATTTTACTGACCAATTTTCCACCATTGCACACCAAAATATATAGTGGGTAAAGGACGTAATACCAGCTCCTATTGATGAGTCGCCAGTAAGCACGAAACGAATATGCACATAGGATTTTACTTTCCGTTTCTGCTCAATTTGGTTTACCATTCTGGTACTATTACAATTAATTTGTTATTACATTCTCAACACCTATTGTAAAATTGCATATATATATATATATATATATATATATATATATATATATATATATATTAGTTCTCCGTAACAAACAGTATCTAACTTTTATATATTTAAATGAGTGATGTCATGATTACTGCGAAATGTAATAACTAATATCGATCAAAGCTAGAGTGCATGGATTTTCTGAAATAACAGGTGTTCAGAAATATTGGTAAATCTGAATTTTGGTGAACTTTAGCATACAGTTAAATCCAGTCAGTTGGTACGATGTACCGCCTTGGCAACCATAGTGTTGGTACCAATTACACTATCGGTACCATAAAGTTGGTATCAGGTACTGGAACAATAGCCATTGTGTTGGTAAACTTTACAGTCTCGGTATATATATATATATATATATATATATATATATATATATATATATATATATATATATATATATATATATATATATATAATTGAAACATGAAAACAGTCTATTTGATAACTTTCGTGTGCTATCTTATTTAATTTTTAGTTGATGCTGAAAACATATATACCATAACATCCTGTTATTTTTTGTAAAATTCTATATCAATTCCCTGTCGACAATACGATTCTTCTATAATAGCAGAATGGTGTTTCACAAGATTGTAATTTAGGTCAATGTCAATCTTATATATGATACAACCGATAGGAATTCTGAACAAAATGGAAAAATTAAAAATTACATGGGAGGAACAATGTGTTCATTCTAGGTAAGTAGAGGAGAACCCAAAGTCATATGTAAGTATAGATGTGCTAACAGATCTGATCCTTAACGAAATTTAATGTGGGCAGGACCTAAAATCAATGAATGTTTAGTTATGGATTTGACCGCATTTTTTCTTGTGCAGGACAATTGATAGCACTCATAGGTTGGTAAAATCTTGAACTTCCTTCATATTCAGATGATGTAATTTTTGGCCTCAATTGATGGGTTCTCACTTGTCCCTTCTTCTTTAAGCCTTCAATTAGCTGATTGTCTGAAAATGACGTTGGATCAAGATTTTCCATTGTTCTTTGACCTAACTTGCGAACACGAATTTCCAGGTTCATCTTCGTCATTTTCAGTCAAATCAGCTAATTTAAGGCTTAAAGAAGAAGAGACAAGTGAGAACCCATCAATTGAGGCCAAAAATTACTCATCTGAATATGAAGGAAGTTCAAGATTTTACCGACCTATGAGTGTTATCAATTGTCCTGCACAAGAAAAATGCGGTCAAATCCACAACAAGAAGGACAGCACTGAGAACAAAAACGGATCGTTTAGAATGTTTAGTTAATTTGAAATTTTTTCGATATATCAATAGGTTTCGTAACAGAAAAACGAGATTGGTTGAGGTATCTCCCACAATCTACTAATTGAAAATTTACCGTCCTATTTTCCCACATTCCTCGCCCAAATATCTAGTGGGTAAAGGGTTTAATACCAGCTCCTACTGATGAGTCGCCAGTAAGCACGAAACAAATGTGCACGAGATTATACTTTCCGTTCATGATGTTTTTGGTTTATCCTGGCAGTCATATTTGAACTAAATTTTACTAGATGCACAACACCTAACACTAAAAATTGTATGTATATATATATATATATATATATATATATATATATAAGTTTTCGAAATAGTATCTAACTAAATTCTTAAATGCATTTTTGCAGCCGATACGCAATACATAGTTTTCCGGTTTCGTGGAGGGTGTTTGTTAACAACGGTTTATAGTTAGCTTATAAAACCCATGGGTTTCTACCGAAGAACGGATAAACATAAAACAGAATAAGGTATTTGACTTTAAACTGCCTGTAATATGCGACACGGGTGGCACAGTGAATAGAGTCACAGACATTGAAGTATTTTTCCCCGGTTAAAGTCCCACCCACGGCCAAATCTGAACAGTAATTAAAGACTTCAAAGTAGACTCGAAAACGGTCTACTGGCTGAATTGTATTTGCTAGAAAATTTATTCTTTAGTTTATAGTTCAAAAAAATAAATTATAAAAATGAGGCTATTGGACGTTATTTGAACATAACTTCTAAAATTAGCATGGTTTCAGTTGTTTAATGACAAATCGGTGGCAGCTAGTTAGAACGTCAGGTCTTAGGAGATACCAAATTACGAGCAAACTAAAAAGTTTAAGTTGGTATATTATTTGAATTCGTATGTTGGGTGGGAATGATGGTGTAATAAACTGAAGTCCATATTCTGAATCAGATTTCTCCCTGTTCTAGTCGCATCCGTGATCAATTCTGGACAGTGGTATCGACACCAGTCTACTGTTGTCTATACATTTACTAAACATACTATCATTAGATTCGGCGCAAGGAGGTCTTTGATTTTTTCGCCCAAGCACATGATCTACTATGTATTAAATGTTTCATTTAATTTGTAGTTCAGAAATTTTTCCTGCTATTTGGTTTATACTTTTAATGAATATTGATGCGTGGATATATCCACGGTTGGGCAGGCTAATTTAAACTGTTCTGTTTCTAGCTTCTGTTTCGCGAGTAAAACGAAGCATTGTGTTTAACACAATTTAACCATGTGTATAATTGGTCATTTGCAGGATCTTTTTCAAATGAACTTACTAGTTATCCACAATTATATTTCATGTATTGACTTAAAACTTTAAGGCACAATTTGATGATTTGTAATTCCGCTAAATGCGAAACATTGCCCACAATTTTAACTGCAACTAGTCTATTCGACCAATAATGTTATGAACTGGAAATCATTAGTTTTAGCCAAAATGGCCACTTCCATGGAGTTGAACATTGCACTAAGTGGCCCATAATCAAGCAAACAAATTTAAATGCTAAGAGAGCCGTTTCACCTATGTGAGTATCGCTGATGACATAAAAAGTGAATTAGCCAGCCATTGTACGTTACTAAACAAGCATTGACTGCGCGGGGCGGGGCGGGGGGTAACAATTCTTTAAATGAAGTTTGCGAGCTTGACGCGAAACACCAATCCCATTTTATTTAATCAGTCGTCGGACAACATAGCAAAACTACCGTCAGTCACATATATATATGTGTGGCGAAAACTGAAAAAGTTAATGTTTGTGACTGCATAGAAATTGTTTAGCTGACATGTCTTGTCAAATAAAATGTATGCGAGAAGCCTAGATGTGAGAGCCGCATGCCTAATTTTGCTTTCCAAATATACGCATTGCTGTTTGACCCTCGTTAGTCAGACTCCTTCTTATTCTGATGAAGGTCATGGAAGTTCGAAACACATCAGTATGTGTGACTGACAGTGGTTTTGCTATGTTTTTTGACGACTGTTTAAATACAATTGAATTAGTGTTTACTTAAAGCTCGCAAACTTGATTTAAATAATTGTTTGCTATTGCTAGACAGGACTCCATGCCACCCATAGAAGTGATGTTGAAGTAAAGTTTACGAGTATGATTTGATTATCTATAAAGTCTGTGTACAAACAAAGACGCGATACATATGATAACAACTACACTAAATCAACCAGAAGGATTTTATTTTCTGTCTTAGGTGGAAGTGCCGATCCCGGAAATAAAATCTGAGAGCACGTGGCTTACAAATATGTAATATGTAAAGAACGCCAGTGCAGATGCTCATTGCAAGCAATCGGCGGTGTATATCTTTGCGCCAAATGCTTTAGATTTCAACATTTAGCCGCCGCATTTCTCGCTACTATTGAAGAGTCTCCAATTTGGACAGAATCGGTATATTAGTAAAATTTAAATTGCTACCAAATTCTGAGTTTAATTTATACTGACAAAATATGAATCGTTTATTTCTCTTTCACATGGAAGATCGCATTTGATCTATTTGAAATTGAAAATGTATTTACAATAATTAAACGAACACTGATTGCGAGGGCGGTGATAACAATTATTTAAGACAAGATCTCAATCTTGATATAAGCACCAATTCCTCTATTTTAATACATATATGCCAGTATAAACTAAACATTGAATAATGTAGAAAAGGCAATTCATCCAGTAGACCAATTTCCTTTTTATTGAAAACGCATCAAGAACTGTCTATAATTTATCGCGGACATTAGTTAGTATATAACTGAAAATTGTGTGTAGTGTGCGGCAGGGTGGCTCAGTGGTTAGAACACCAGATTCCGAGACAAACGTGCCAAGGTTCGAGCCCTGTCCGTGGCAAGTTCCGAACAGTAAGTGATAAGTTTCCAATAAGAATGAAACTGGTTATTTCCACACTATGCTATGCTTAATTTATACTGGAATATGTGTGTACTTAATTGGTCGCGTGTTTTTGTCAAGAACGTAAAATTCATTTAAATAATTCATCCAGTAGACCGGTTTCGTCCTTCTGGGAAACATTTCACGTACCGTCCATAACTTACCGTAAAAATTAATTTTAGAAATTCTGCAGTCTGCATCCGAATTTTCTTCAGTAGCTTAATGTGATGCGTTTTGGAGAAATGTACCACACTATGCAGGTATGCTAGGGAATTTTGGTAAAAAGAATAATGGAATTGGAAATTCTACCGTTTCAAGTGAGTGAAGCTTAAAACTATTGACGTACCGACCGTTGAATATAAATATGTTATTTCGTTATATTCAATAGTTCTTGTCAATTTAAATTGTGTTCTTGGTTTACTTCTTAGTATGTATGCTTGATATGGTCCCTATTTTCTGGTTGCAGATTTGGCAGTTTCCTCCAAGTCTGATCTCAAATATGTCTTGATATGGATACGTCTGAGCTCACTTGTCCTAGTTTGTCTTAGAATTGGGTTAAACAAACGCTTAAATTTGAATTTGATTTAAGATATTTAATGATTGGTGCATAAGTTGTTTGTACGAATTGCTTCTAGGTGTTTTTGTGTACATATTTGTTGAAATATTTTAATTTTTATACAAGCAAGAAAGCACAATTTAAAAAAAAGTGTCTTGAACTGTGAAAAGAAGCAACAAAACAAATTTGTTGCCCATTAAAACAATAATCTTTTCATCTTTATTTAAATGATTGCATGCGAATTTAAATTTAACGTGACCAAATATCTTTCTACTTTAAAAGGTTGTCAACTGGTTGTATGGAGAAAATATATAACAACGCACTATAATTTTCCCATCGTGGTATAGTAATATTTTCTTTCAGATTAAAATACGTTTTTTCGATTCAGTCTTCCATTTTGTTTAAAAATGAACCGATTTTTTGGTAAAATCTCAACGTTGCTTGATGAAGCGAATTAAATTCACGTACTAGTCCAAAAATTACGTCATTACCCAACAAAACCTCATTGGGTAACAGAACTATGGATACGCATCAAATGCACGTATGTTCCTGTTCTGATAATGCCTTGAGAAGGTCGAAAAATACAAGGAAATACCAATATCATTAGTTGTACTTTGCTAATTAATTAGTTAAAGAAATGAAATTAGTTCTTATCTCAAATACAGCCATTTGATTTGATTTCAGGAAACGTTTTAATGTTGATCTTCCTTGCGCAGCATTGTCATTATTGAATTTTATTCTCAAATTTGCTGGTGCTGGACGGTAAAATCTTGATTCCTTTACATTTAAAGGTGCAAAGAATTTATTTGGCCTTGATTGATGAGTTCTCACTTTTCCCTTCATTCTGACGCCGTCCACCAGCTGCATGTCTGAAAATGACGTTGGAACCAGATTTTTCGAATGCTTTCCTAATTCTTGGGATTTCATTTCCAGTCTCATCTTCAGAGTTGACAATACTGGAAAAACTAAACTTGTGGAATATGTGGTATCCTAATTCAAGACAGATCTATTTATATTTATTTCAATTATTAAATTATTTTTTATTGTCTGCTCCAGTATCGGGTCTTAATACCTATTCTCTTGCACCTACATGTAAACACGAAAAAATCCACCTCACCCACATGCACACAACAACCTATTCACACATATATGTACTTTAATCTAAAGTGACATTTATAGAGTAAGTGTAAGAAAACCATAAGGATTGACATACACGCCTGTTCGTGATGTCTCTATTTTTAAAATTAATTTTCCCGACGCGTAGAAGAACCAAAAGACGTTTTTTTTATTTTAATCATATTGCAGTAATCCTCAAATTCCCGGTTTACCTAATCTCATCCTGTGTGCAATAGGTTATAGAGAGAGAGGTTAGTAAAACTGTTGAAAGAATATAGTATTATTCTATCGTTTGGACAAGACCGAATACGGAGCCTACAATAACGAATGGTATATCAACCAAATACACATTTATACTCATATCCTGTATAATTTTTTTTTCATTAAAATAGTTCTGTCCACACCATGTACATATCTATGTATATATAAAATTACAAGTAAGCTACAGGGTGGGTTCCTACGAATCACTTTAGATACATTAAATATCAACAATAAGTATAATTATTTATTTTTTACTTATATTTATTTATACCCACATCTTATGTATAAATATCCAATTATATATATGTCTGCATACTATATATCTATATACATATATATATATATATATATATATATATATATATATATATATATATATATATATATATATATTATTTAAGGAACCATGCGAGTTTTTCCAAAATCTTTTGTAATTATCTATATATCCATCATATATATATATATATATGTATATATATATATTCTCTTATTCAAGTAATTAACCGTCTGGTTGACCGGTCTACGTAAGTTGATCGACAACTTGCGCAACACATCATCGAAACCTCGCACGTATGTTCTCCAGACGTAGCATTCAAAGTAATTACTAAATGCAAAAATAATGCGCAAGATGTCGATCAACTTACGTAGGCGATCGACCAGACTGTTAATTACTCGAATGAGAGAACATTGTAACTTAAACGCCTGTTTATATATATATATATATATATATATATATATATATATATATATATATATATATATATATATATATATATATATATATATATATATATATATATATATATATATATATATACGAATGCCGATCGTCCAGACGATTAATTACTCGAATGAGAGAACATTGTAACATAAACGCCTGTTTTAAATCGAATGGTGAATACACGTGTGCCATTGCGCAACACATCTTCGAAACATCGCACGTATGTTCTGCAGACGTAGCATTCAAAGTAATTACTAAATGCAAAATCAAAAGGGAGCTAGCCACATACGAAGCCTTATGGATAAACAAATTGCAGCCGGATTTATGTAAGCAGAAGAAGCTCGTACAAGCATTGAGCTGGAACTGGATTTGACGCATGCAATTTGATTGGTTTCAGTTTTTCACACTCTCTCTATGTTCACATATTTATATCTTGTTTTGCTTTCCAATTTATATATAAAGATATGTTCATGAGTAGATATTTGAGAAGACAATGCGAAAGAAATGTTTCTTATGCAAGTATGTATTAGGTTTTGCGAACCTAGTAACAAATTAGTTCAGTTGTGACCAGAAGGATAAACCAAAGACAGCATGAACGGAAAGTATAATCTCATGCACATTCGTTTCGTGCTTGCTGGCGACTCATCAGTAGGAGCCGGTATTACGCCCTTTAACCACTATATATTTGGTAGAAGAATGTGGAATAATAGGACGGTACAATCTCCTAGACGAATGTGTAAACCTGTAATAGTGAAGCTAACATAATCTGAAGTCAACGACAATACGACTTCAATGCTAACTCACACTATATATAATATATATACCGCGTCTGTAAAGGATACTAACACTATGGCCATTGTGTTAGTAACTGATACCTTTTTGAAATCGATGAGTACCGGATACTAACACTATGGTTTCCGAGTCGGTACATGATACCAACCTGATGGATATCAATTTATGCTAAAGTTCACCCAAACTGAGAATTACAACAATTTCTGAACACCTGTTACTCCAGTTAAATCCATACACTCTGGCCTTCATCGATATCAGTTATCACATTTCGCGGTAAGCATGACATCATTCAATTCAATATATTACAGTTAAATACTGTTTGTTGCGAAGAACTAATATATATGCAAGTATGTATTAGGTTTTGCGAACCTAGTAACAAATTAGTTCAGTTGTGACCAGAAGGATAAACCAAAGGCAGCATGAACGGAAAGTATAATCTCATGCACATTCGTTTCGTGCTTACTGGCGACTCATCAGTAGGAGCCGGTATTACGCCCCTTTAACCACTATATATTTGGTAGAAGAATGTGGAATAATAGGACGGTACAATCTCCTAGACGAATGTGTAAACCTGTAATAGTGAAGATAACATAATCGTATTGTCGTTGACTTTAGATTATGTTAGCTTCACTATTACAGGTTTACACATTCGTCTAGGAGATTGTACCGTCCTATTATTCCACATTCTTCTACCAAATATATAGTGGTTAAAGGGCGTAATACCGGCTCCTACTGATGAGTCGCCAGTAAGCACGAAACGAATGTGCATGAGATTATACTTTCCGTTCATGCTGCCTTTGGTTTATCCTTCTGGTCACAACTGAACTAATTTGTTACTAGGTTCGCAAAACCTAATACATACTTGCATATATATTAGTTCTTCGCAACAAACAGTATTTAACTGTAATATATTGAATTGAATGATGTCATGCTTACCGCGAAATGTGATAACTGATATCGATGAAGGCCAGAGTGTATGGTTTAACTGGAGTAACAGGTGTTCGGAAATTGTTGTAATTCTCAATTTGGGTGAACTTTAGCATAAATTTATATCCATCAGGTTGGTATCATGTACCGACTCGGAAACCATAGTGTTAGTATCCGGTACTCATCGATTTCAAAAAAGGTATCAGTTACTAACACAATGGCCATAGTGTTAGTATCCTTTACAGACTCGGTATATATATTATATAGTGTGAGTTAGCATTGAAGTCGTATTGTCGTTGACTTCAGATTATGTTAGCTTCACTATTACAGGTTTACACATTCGTCTAGGAGATTGTACCGTCCTATTATTCCACATTCTTCTACCAAATATATAGTGGTTAAAGGGCGTAATACCGGCTCCTACTGATGAGTCGCCAGTAAGCACGAAACGAATGTGCATGAGATTATACTTTCCGTTCATGCTGCCTTTGGTTTATCCTTCTGGTCACAACTGAACTAATTTGTTACTAGGTTCGCAAAACCTAATACATACTTGCATATATATTAGTTCTTCGCAACAAACAGTATTTAAAATGATTCTTATGTCTGATAAAATTTCTTTTTGCTTTGCATATGTATATACAATGAATTATATATATATATATATATATATATATATATATATATATAACATATATAACATGCAAATCATATAAGCAACCATGTGAGTTACTCCCACATCTTATATACGAATCTAAATATCCATCAATTTATACGTGTGCACACCATATGTATTGTGTATATCTAAATAAGCATAAAAACCACTATGTGAGCTGACCCCATATCTTGTATGGATATATAGAATCATTCATATATATGACTCTAATCTCAGTTGACACAAGCAATTACATTTCCGCTGCTTCATTGACTGTGATATATATAAACACATGATTATCCGTAAATATTCTTTCAATAAAGTTTGTGAGCATGAATTAAACACCAATCCCATAGTATTTACCTAATGGTTCAACATCGAAACTGCTATCAATGCAACTGGTTACATACAATTGCATTGGTGTTTATCTCATGCTCGCTAACTTGATTTAAATAGGTTTTGTTGCCGCACACACAGCAAGTGATTGTTTAAAATAACAGTAGCTGCCTTCAGTTGTGCTAGGCGTTCATCGCAGCAGAATAACACTTTTAAATTAATTGTTTAGTTAATTAGAATATAGATTTGCTTCTTTCCAAATTCTGGTTTATCATTAATGATGCTTTAGCACAATGGATGTATTCACTACAAACAAACATTTGTGAAATATTTTAACTATTCTCCTATTGTTTATACAAATCATGCCATTGTTACGTGATTTATTTCAAATTTTGTGTATTTCACTTATATATTCACCTTTATAATCTCTACCCTCATCGTAATTATTAAATTTGTCATACGAAGGCACTACTCATTAGCACAAAAATGCTTTAAATATTTATCTGAATTCATTCAGTCGAGTTTTGACCTCTTAGATTGACGAGTATATAAACGATAATACAACTCGACTACGCAGAAGATTTCACATCGATAATAACTAGTTTAATTTGAATGATACAAATATATTTAAGATAATTTACTTGAAAATTAGTTTCTTCTCGTTTCAATTTAAAGGGAAATCTTAGCTAATAATTTGTTCAGATTAATAATTAAGGTAGTAGGGCTTAAATTTCTCTTATGCAATTTGCCACAAATGAACTAGAAGAAGCATAATTCTGTAGGCCAGATTTTTTAATGTGTGACGTTGGAGAAGGTCAGCCTAATTAAACCACTCTCCATTTGAATAAAATGTATGTAACAGCCGCATGTATAATTTCGCTTTCCATATACGTGTATTGCTGTTTGATCCTCGTTAATCAGTTAGTCGTCGTACACCGATGATGATCATGGAATGTCGAAACGCTTCAGTGCGTTGCGGCTGGCGGTAGTTTTGTTATGTTGTTTGACGACTTGTTAAATATAATGGGATTGGTAATTGCTACAAGCTCGCAAACTTGATTTGACGAATTGTTACCACCGCCCGCGAAATCTTTGACTGTTTACTTGTATTAACATTCATTGAAGTTGTTAATAGTTTCAAAAATAATATGTAATTATCAATAACTTTTTGAGATCAGCCGAATAATGCATAATATCAATTAGTTTTCCGCTATGCTTTAATGAAAACATAGTACGATTGAACCAAGTCAACAATTATGACTGATGCTATATTTTCTATGTTTTGTGGCATTCTTTTTGTAGTCTTTTGTTATAGATAGCATTTTGAAACATTTCTTGTTTTATCAAAATATAAGCATTATTCTCCGTAATTCTTTGCAGAAATTTTATTTAAAAAAATTATGTAATCTTATTTCTGTTAAAATTTTTATTTTTAGACAAGTACACGAGAGGTAAGTCACATAAAAATTGAATTTCCTGGAGAAATTTTTGCCAATAATAATAATTCATTTTATTGATTCTACAAAAAAATAGAGCAAATGGAAAATTTGCCTCTTTAATTATCTATAATTGCATTTGGATATGTCATGATTATAAAAGAAAAAACAAAAAATGTAAGTGGACTTTATTGATTAACTGCTTGAATGTTAAACAATTTAGGTTATTCCTAAGTTTCCGTATAATATGTTGGTTAATGCAAAATTTCAATAAGTCCCATTAAGGCCACATTATATATCTGACCTCTTCGTTTTTCGATGGAAATTCGTAATTGTCCGCAGGAAGATAATAGCTTCGTCACGCATAAGAGATATAAGCTGCTTCTTCAATTATAGCCAGGCTTCCGTAAAAAGAAGATCGTTCTCCAAAATCAAATATTATTTTATGAAATTTTTACGATATATATGAAATTAGGCACGAATGAATTGAATTCACTCATGTATGTATGTGTGTATGTATGTATGTATGTATTTATGTATGTATGTATGTATGTATGTATGTATGTATGTATGTATGTATGTATGTATGTATGTATGTATGGTATGTATGTATGTATGTATGTATGTATGTATGTATGTATGTATGTATGTATGTATGTATGTATGTATGTATGTATGTATGTATGTATGTATGTATGTATGTATGTATGTATGTATGTATGTATGTATGTATGTATGTATGTATGTATGTATGTATGTATGTATGTATGTATGTATGTATGTATGTATGTATGTATGTATGTATGTATGTATGTATGTATGTATGTATGTATGTATGTATGTATGTATGTATGTATGTATGTATGTATGTATGTATGTATGTATGTATGTATGTATGTATGTATGTATGTATGTATGTATGTATGTATGTATGTATGTATGTATGTATGTATGTATGTATGTATGTATGTATGTATGTATGTATGTATGTATGTATGTATGTATGTATGTATGTATGTATGTATGTATGTATGTATGTATGTATGTATGTATGTATGTATGTATGTATGTATGTATGTATGTATGTATGTATGTATGTATGTATGTATGTATGTATGTATGTATGTATGTATGTATGTATGTATGTATGTATGTATGTATGTATGTATGTATGTATGTATGTATGTATGTATGTATGTATGTATGTATGTATGTATGTATGTATGTATGTATGTATGTATGTATGTATGTATGTATGTATGTATGTATGTATGTATGTATGTATGTATGTATGTATGTATGTATGTATGTATGTATGTATGTATGTATGTATGTATGTATGTATGTATGTATGTATGTATGTATGTATGTATGTATGTATGTATGTATGTATGTATGTATGTATGTATGTATGTATGTATGTATGTATGTATGTATGTATGTATGTATGTATGTATGTATGTATGTATGTATGTATGTATGTATGTATGTATGTATGTATGTATGTATGTATGTATGTATGTATGTATGTATGTATGTATGTATGTATGTATGTATGTATGTATGTATGTATGTATGTATGTATGTATGTATGTATGTATGTATGTATGTATGTATGTATGTATGTATGTATGTATGTATGTATGTATGTATGTATGTATGTATGTATGTATGTATGTATGTATGTATGTATGTATGTATGTATGTATGTATGTATGTATTTATGTATGTATGTATGTATGTATGTATGTATGTATGTATGTATGTAGTTGTTATACATGTATGAATTTACGTGTTTTGCATGAATGAATGTATAGATTTTTTGTGGGTTTATTCGAATATCTGTTTAAAGCTTCATTTGGTAATCATGTCCTTTGCTCCGGAAACTTTCGTTGAAAGTGGTTGACTATTTGGAGATATTTTTCCGCTGGATACTTTCTAAGTGACCTAGCAGCTACTGCTAATTTTTCCGATATGTTTATGTCATTAAGTTTATTGATTTTCTAATTATATGAAAAACAGATTTGTGGATTCTCTTTTTGGGTCAGTCAATATTTTTATTTTAAACGTCTACACATGCATTGGCATGCATTAGCTTATTCTTAACTTGGCAAAATCACCAAAAATGACTGCCATAAAGTCAACTTATCGTTACCCATCATCTTAGCTGTTGTCAATGCTTTCTTAATGCATATGAACTTTTATAAAATTGTAGGAGTCCAGTTTCTTTTTTGGGCGTATTTACGCCAACTTGCGTTATAATGAATAAAATTTGACACGAACGATGGGCCTTTGTAGCACCATCGTCGGTAATTCACATCACTAAGTCCAAACATTATCACCAATTTTATCCGTACATGAAAAATATTGCCTAATTTATGCACGAACGTGTTTTTCTCTTCCATGCCATTGAGAAAGCAAAACATAGATTTCTATATATCCACACACACACAAATATATATATATATATATATATATATATATGTATGTATATATATATATTATAAGTGAACAAAATCATTTTACAGAACCCAAGCATCTGAACGTTTGTCACTTGTGTACAATATTTTTCAGATTTCTATATTTCATATTTTTTAAATTTATGTCTAAATGTTTATTTTGCAATATCTAATTATGTAAGTAGTCGGCGTGGAAATTTATTTAATTATGGCATGTTAATGGATCGGATCTGGCGAGCAATTCATTTGATACCGCTTGTGCATATCACTGTTAAATTTATTGGCGCATACGGATGTAGAATCGCATTGAACTGAAATCGAGAAGTTATACCATAATTGTAACAATCAGTCATAAACTCTGAAGCAGGCGTGTTAAGTTTCGAACGCGACAAATCCTGGACAGCACTTGAAGAGTTCCCGATAAGAACGAAACTTGTCTACTGGATGAATTTCCTTTTCATACTATATGCTTAGTTTCTACTACCAAATGTTTTATATATTGAGATTGGTGTTTACATCCAGACTGTATCATTTATTTAAAAAAATATATAATCAACACTCGCAGTTAAAGTATCTCTCTGTCCTTTATTGAATGTATCTTTGAATTTCCTTTAGTTCTTAGACATATTTTAGTGTCTTCGCCCAATCTAAACATGTCTCAAAATTAGCAAAAAAAATCTAATAATTAAAGTCCAAGGAATAACATGTGCATGTAATAATATGCATAGGCATCAATACACCTCCAATAATAGTATCTACATATGACGTGTGCTTGAAGAGACGGGTAAGCGAAAACGGTTATGCGAAGGTGTGTATCCGAATACATTTGTTGTATTCATTAACGTTTATTTACAAATGTACCACCACTTAATGCGCGCCTGTCTGGTAAATTCCATTAAATGTAAGTATGCATAGACCTGAATTAACGAGATTGCTCACTTTTTTGCATTGTTTCGTGTTATGACATTTGGGCCGATGAATGCAGATTTAAATGCCTTCGCATTAGTTGTAACAGAAATAAAAAGGACGGAGGCATTTTACTCAATTTGTTTCGCACGAACAGGAACAGGCTGTTTTAAAGCACTCAAACGCGCCAACAAACTAAGCGTCTGGTTTCACGACTTTAATTAAAAGTGTAATAAGACAATTTATAATAAAGTTGTGCAGTTGTAGATATATAGTCACACCACAGTTATGGTGTACGAAAGGTTTAATCTAATAATTAAATAGACGATTGTCGACAAAGTCCCCAAAATTGTAAACTATACGACGAGCTCTAATGGAGAAGCCGCTAAGCACTCGGTCATCTGCTAGCCTAATGCAAATGCAATTTAAGCTTTGTCGGCGACGAATTTATATACAATATATGTGGCCCCGCTAAGGGCTGTGAACTCACACTTACCATGCAGTTGTAACTGTTTATTTGAACGCACGATATGACCATGCTCTGAAAACTGAGTGAGGAAGACTTAATTACTCGCAAGCCTACTGCTTTATGCAAGTATTTAACTCAAGTTTACTAGCTTGATATAAACACTAATCTCGTTGTTTTTAACCAGTTGTTCTTAGTAGCAAAACTACCAAAATTTATTATTGTTCATTATTGTTTTAATCAAGGTTGCGGTCTTGATATTTATTGTTTACTTTATGGAAGTTGGGCTTTGACAAAGTAGCCAATCAGAAACGAGCAAATTATTTGACCAATTACAACAAAATTGTCATTTTCTCTCAAATGGCTTGCGAGCGAAATTGCGAAGAGTTTACAGATGTAAAGAATTGGTGATTATGTAAAGTCTGTAGACGTCATTTTAATAATTGTTGGAATTGCAATTCTGCACAAGCTCTAAACAATGTGCAACTAAAATAGATTTCAAGTGAGCCTTATTAATTAATATAGTCACATTTTTGCTGTCATATAAAACAATAATTGGGACATTTCTGGGCAAAGAAAACATTGAAGTCACGAAATGTTGTTCATTTGTATAGTTGTGCTCTGACAAATCGGCGATTACCGTCGCTTAAGTGCAGCTGAACGAAACGTTTGACACAAAATAGATAATTGGAAATTAATTAACCTTTCCTTTAATAGCTTTCATACGCCTAATCGTCAATCCATCTGCTATATAAAATCGCTTTACTAATTTGTATTTGACACCAAACTAAGTTACTGTAGTTGAGCAGTTTGACATTCTCTTCATTGATTTTTCCGAAAGCAATAGATGCCGCAGTATAAAAGAGTAATTCAACTTAACATTTTATTAGTCATTTCCTCGCGTGGTCATGCATTGACAACTTTTTAGTGCCTATATATATATAAACTCTAAGTGTTTACTTAGTTTCGACACTTCTACACATCCTGGTAAAAGGTTGGCATAAAATAGCCCTGTTCTATTTTCTCCAACGTGATGACGCCGATTGTTTTAGGCCTCGTAGTGCAATAGCAAATTTTCCAAGTGGTACCAGCACCATTTTGCCAAAGACCGGCGAGCAATATCTACTCAGGTCGGCACCGGTGACTTGAGACGTTTCGCTTTTACTGAAATGCAATAAAACATTAAGCCTTCTTTTTGATTGTACTGCGCATTAGCGACTTGGAGTCAGTAGAACTGACGCGGATTGACAGCACAAAAGTCAGCAGCAGAGGGGAAATTTCTTCAGTAGAAGAAACCTATAGTCAATCGCGCATCAATTTTTTAAGTTGGCACGAACCGGTGCTCGCAAACAAATTAGATTTACAGCTCTTACACAATCATAAAATTTGTGGTTATAAGGCAGTAAATGGCTTGGTCGTCCGTCTGTCCACCTATAGTTTGATCTGTCGAATCTGTCAAACCATTGTTGGCAATTTTATTTTAATGCTTTGGGAATATAAGACATGGCTGAGAACCACTACTAAATATTGCAATTCTTAATGAAACTATGTACTTTCTTTATCTTTTCCTGCAGATAAATGGCGATTTATATAATTAAACGAACTTTGGTGTCGCGGGGGGTGATAACAATTACTATAATCAAGGTTGTATTCTTGATATAAAAACCTAACCTATTATGTACATACATTAGTCAGTATAAACTAAGTATTGTATAGTGTAGAAAAGGAAATTCATCCGGTAGGACGGTTTCGTTCTTATAGGGAACTCGTCACTTACTGTCCAGATTGTTTACGGTTAGATGGAACTTCAAGTTTAAATGGATGTCATATAGACCCCACTTAGAGGATAGGCTAACCAGGGAACATCAGTTAGTACATGAATTAAAATTGTTTGTACTGTGCGGCAGGGTGGCTCAGTGGTTAGAGCACGAGATTCCGAAGCAGGCGTGCTCAGGTTCGAGCCCGGTCCGCAACAAATTTTGGTCAGTACGTGATTAGTTCTCAAAAAGGACGAGACCGATCTCCTGGATGAATTGCCTTTTCAACACTATGTAATTCTTTGTTTGCTCTCACAAATGCATGTATTTAATGGATCTGGTGTTTATATCAATATGGTAACCTTGGTTTTAGTTACTTAGAATAAAATTTTTATACGAATATGTTGGCTCTGGTAACTTACAATCTAAAGAGAATTCAATTATCACACACTTTAAAACTATCCATTAAAACACAAATTAAATTTAAATGAGCACATGTTGTAAAATGAGTAATTCACAGACCAAACCAGTTGAATGAATACGATCAAATTTCAGCGGAGACTAGGAATATACCATACCATTTATTATCATCACCACCATCAAGCACATCATCTTTGATTTAATTAATAGCGCCCTTACTCTCATTAACACTTCGAAAAGCGTCAACGACTTTATCATCAGATTAAATCCCGCTCACGTATTTATTTGACGCAAGAAGGAGGAACTTGAATACATTTCAATATCAACATCATCATCATCATCATCATCATCATCATCATCATCATCATCATCATTATCATCATCATCATTATTATATTTCAAATCATCATTTTCTTCTTTAGTGCTGTTATCCTCTTCATCACATAGGCAAGATTCAACGTCATTATTATCAGCTTCACTTTTGTTCATGTTTAAGTACGAACTAGGAGAGAACGTCCATTTTCCAGTCAACTACCTCGGCTTTCACTGTCCTGTCACCATCTTTATCGTCATCACTGCGACCATTAATAGCCCTTTCGTTCTCTTCATCAATTCAAAACATTTTCATCATATTTATTGCTGTCCATCACATTAAAAGCACCATTATAGAAAGAAATTCATTTGCCCAGTGAATTATCCCCCATTTTCTGTCCAATTTAAATTAATCAATATTTTGGAAATTTCGAGTGCTGATGGAAACAATATTTGAAGAGTATTTCCAGAAATAGTTCTCCTACTCAAAGCTGTGTCTGCTATATCGTCGAAAATTGGTTTCGCGACAGATCGTGTAGAATTAAGATAATATTTTCGGAATATTCTAAGGGATATTCCGTGTTAAAATTATTCATAATCAAAATTCTAACACGAACTGCTTGATATTTGACCGATATTGGATATGTAACCTAGAGATTAAGGATTCAAGGCGTTCCTTTGGCCAGCATTTGTTCTTACGGGAGTCGGCAGCAGTAATGTAATACTGAATACTTTCCCAGCAGATACTCGCTATCTAGTCTCCATTGTAGTTTATCCAAGCTTTATGGAGAGTAACATTAGAGATAAGTGCTTATTTAAATAGAAACAAGCTGCAAAGCATTATTTCCTATTTATCAGACTTAAAAGACGCCTGATGATATGCTTTTACAGTAAGCAGGATGCATTTTGCACGCATGGGAAGCAGTGCATTTTATGTTGTTTTAATTTCAAAATAAATCTCAAAGACATTCCTCACTTTCAAAAATCCAGATATTTTGAATACAATGCAAACACTATTGGAACACAACCAATCTGTGACAGGGTGGCTCAGATTCACAGACTTCAAAGCAAAAGTGCCGAAGTTCGAGCCTCTTTTGCAGAAAATTCTCGACGGCACTTGAAGAGATCCCAATAAGGACGAAACCGGTCTACCGGATGTATAACCTTTTCTGCATTGATTAGTTTATACTGACAAATGTATTTATAATTAAATTTGTGCTTATATTAACCACGAATACATTATTTAAATAATTGATATCACCGCCCGAGTAAACAATCATCGTTTAATACTGGAAATCATTTAACAGGCAAATATTTGCTATGTATTTCGAGGACCTTGATACTTACTTAGAGAAATGTAAATACAATCCTGTTTAAATTTACCGTTTCTAATTGGATTTATTAAAATAAAAAATAATGGATTCTTAAATGTGTAATTTTATTGTTTAATTGTCAGAAATCTAAGAAGGGATATTTAAATGTGAACCTAAAAGAGTAGTAACATATTAATATACACAGGTTTACGTAGACATGAATAAATGTCGCCTAACAGAATAAACGATTAAACAAACATTGGTTGTGCTGGTGGTGGTATCAATTCTTTTAATCAAGTTTTCTGGGCTAAAGTAAACACTAATTACATTTTGCATTTAACCAGTCATCGAACAACTGCAAAAGTACCGTCAGTCATATGTACTGACGCGTTTCGACCTTCCATGACAATCGACAGATTACGACGTCAAACTGAATAGCGAGGATCGCACCGCAATATGGAAGGCAAAATTATATATGCGGCTCTCACCTCTAGTAGTCTCGCATACATTGTGCTTGATTGGAAATGAAGTATGAGGAAAATTTCCTGAACGTCGTTGTTACAAATACAGGAACGCAATTTGTAACGATCCTGTGTTAATTAACACAAAAATCAGATAGGATATTGTTAGTTATAGAATTATGCGCGAAACAAATTTTACTTTGCGCACGTCTCATCCATTTAAGCTTAAACAATCTTTAATTCTCTCTTTAATTGCAGCTGCCCAAAACGGTTTTCTGACTGTACAATTCCAAAATTCGAGAAGCCCATTACATGGAAATTGTGCAGCCGACATTTCCAGTCAAGTTCAATGTATGCGAGACTACTAGAGGTGAGAGCCGCAAATCTAAATTTAATTTCCAAATATATTCAATGCGGTTTGATCCTCGATAGTCAGTTTGCCGTCGTACTCTGATGATGATCATGGAAGGTCGAAACGCGTCAGTGCGTTGCAGCTGGCGGTAGTTTTGTTATGTTGTTCGATGACTGATTAAATACAATGGGATTGGTGTTTACTTCAAGCTCGCAAACTTGATTTAAAGAATTTTTACCACCATCTGCGCAATCAATTATTATTAAATTGTATAGCCCATTACATATTTGTTTAAAAATGTGAGACAAAACGCATAAAAACATGTGGTTATCCATTTTTCGCACTAATGTAGCTGTAGTCCCTCTGTTACTATTTAATCTAACGCGCCGAGCGAGTCCACCATTCCCGGCACGCATGGATGCGTTTATGCTAAGCTCACTTCGCGACTCCAGACTAAATGGCTCTGAGATACATTGCCTGGCCCAATGATTTTCCGGTCCAAACTTTTGACTTTCTGACTAGTTGATGGACTAGACGACTGGCGTGCTACTAACTGATGACCTCTCGAACGACCCAATGACGCCTAGAAGTTTCGACACGCTAGCTTGACCAATGCACTGTTTTTACGACTGGCCGTCTGCCTGGCTGATTTTGTGTCTAACTCACCTAATTTGTCGCTATTGATTAATTGCCATCTGATAAGAGAACACTACTTAGCCTGTCAGCTTCAAAAGAGGTGCATAATGTGTCTTGTCTGATTGAGTCTTAACAAGGCTATTGGAGCAGGCGTGTGTTTTCTACTGAAATTAATGATTGTTTAATAGCGTATCAACCGCGCTAATTGTCACAAAGAGCATTATGATGAGTAGAGTTCTCGCTGAAACAATGCGCCAATGCACTGCGAATTAGCAGACACACGTACACAAGAACACACACACACTAAAATTATTATAGTAAATGCATCATAGTTTGTGCTTACTTATCTACTTTATAAACGCAAGGGCTAATTACAAACCTGCGTAGAGTTTAAGAGATTTATAAACTAGGACGTTTTAAACATGGCAAGAAACAAAATTATAAATGATGCATAAGTGACAAGTTCACACATAACCCAGAGTATGAAATTCAATCTACATTCGCCTAGTAGAACTATTCAGGTGAGAAGTTATTCCGCGGATGAAATCAAAGCTCTCAGCAATGCATGGGCAAATTTTGCTGATGCCTTTTTAGAACATTTCTGCGAATAAATAAAGCTCAGCCTTTCCGTGTTGTCAACACAATTATTCGCACCTGCGAAGCACAGAACAGAAGCTGTTCACAAAAGAGACGCAAAACAAGGATAAATCAACAAGTCCCACAAGAATCTGATAAATAGTGTTGCAGCTCTTGCGTAAAATCAACACTTTTTGAGATGGTACTACTCGCAAACGATATTCGCCAGTAAGCACGAAACGAATGTGCATGAGATTATACTTTCCGCTCATGCTGCCTTTGGTTTATCCTTCTGGTCACAACTGAACTAATTTGTTACTAGGTTCGCAAAACCTAATACATACTTGCATATATATTAGTTCTTCGCAACAAACAGTATTTAACTGTGATATTCGCAAAAATAAATATTATGCAACCGCCATTTATAGTCAAGTTCAATGTATGCGAGACTGCTAGAGGTGAGATCCGCCTATCTAAATTTGATTTCCATATATATTCAATGCGGTTTGATCCTCGATAGTCAGTTTGCCGTCGTACTCTGATGATGATCATGGAAGGTCGAAACGCGTCAGTGCGTTGCGGCTGGCGGTAGCTTTGTTATGTTGTTCGGATGACTGGTTAAATACATTGGGATTGGTGTTTACTTCAAGCTCGCAAACTTGATTTAAAGAATTGTTACCACCACCCGCGCAAACAATTATTGTTAAATAATAAATAAGTCATTTTTTACAAAATTTAATAGAACAAATGAGTATAGTTTTTAAAGCCACTGTAAATAACAGGAATAACCCTCAACTAACAATTCCTTTACGCTTTAATGAATCATTAGTGGACACAAATGAAATATGTAGAAATGGTTAAATTTTACATCTAATTTATTTATACAAACAAAATATTACTTAAGGCAAGTTGTTCAGTCTATTGATAAGAACGTGTTTTCGTCCTAACTGGATAATATCTCAGTAGTGCGAAGACTTTCTGTGGATATTAATGAAACAAACGTCTAGTTAGTTTGAAGGAGTGCACCTTGTGTCCTACGCAAATTTACCCGTTGTCTGTAAATTGTTATAAATGCTATACCAATTTGTTAGAATAATTTTACTCAGTTTAAACGCAGGTAATTATGACTTACAAAATATGCGCTGAACAAACCAGTTCAGTAATTGTGTATTAGAGCGTGCACCTAGTGCAATCTGCACAAATACGGCCAGCGGGATAAACCAAAGATGGCATGGACAACCTTGAGCACATTCGCTTCGTTCTTAAAGGCGATTCATCAGTAGGAGCCGGTATTACGCCCTATACTCACTGTATATTTTGGTGAGGAACGTCAGAAAATAGGACGGCCCAATCTCCCATACTAATGTGTAAACCTGCATTAGTGAAGGCATCTTCTTTTAAAATTTTCGACAATGCGAATTTAAAGCTAAATCACAATATATATATTCTTTTGAAATGCGAGCTTTAATAAAATTCATTGTACCCTTCCCATGTGCAAAAACAAAAAGAAATTTTATCAGATATAAGAAAATTTTCTTTCTCATGGTCTTCAAATATCTACTC